>RJWJ010002180.1:0-107175 GCA_004363605.1 Indri indri
ATTTTTTTTTTTGCCCTCCCCCCCCCCAATTTTGAGTTTGTGACCCTCTCTCCACAATGTCTGATGTCCCTGAGGATAGAATCCCTTTGGTTTAAGTTCTCCACAGAGTAAAATCTTTGGTCTTTGTCACAGACCAGGGAAAGAATATGAAATTCATTTATGCAATCTATCAATTAAGTCTCCTCTTTTAAAACTTGCTTTCCATCCAGTCCCCTTCCTGAGCCTTTCTGGGCTTCTCCAGTTGGACTCCATCCACTTCTGTGTCTCCTGTACTACATACAGTCCAAGACGTCAGCTTTCTCTGATATGTTAGGACATTTTCCACTTGCCTAATTTCCTTTGCAGATTGCATTTATTTACTGTTGTTTCCTCTCCAATTGTCTTTGTCTTTTTGTGAAATAACTCTTTTCTTCCTTTTACTGACAACTTGGTGTCTCTGGAGAGAAATGGAAATAAATACATGTGTTCAATTTGCTAGATATTACTAGAATTCCTCATCAAAATTATTTTTATTTTTATTAAATTTATATAAATAAATCTGTCAACTAAATTCTCTCTGAATTCAGATTTGGAAGCTCTAAATGTAAGAGATAAGTTGGTATTTCATATTCACCTCTATAGTTTTGGGACCCTAGACCCACATGGCAAAAAGAAGAAGAAGAAAAAGAAGAATCAGAAGCAGAAGTGGACAAATTCACTCCCTTACACATTATGGTGAGATATTCCTAGGACATTGGCTTAATGACAGAACTAAATGGCGACACAAAGTGATTTGTCGAGACATTTTCTTTACATTGGCATATTATGCCCTATTGACGTGAAGTTTCTAGCCAAACAAAATATGTTCTTGTCATGTAAGAAAACAAAAAGGCAATCTTCTGGAAATAGTGGATTATCCCTTAAGCTGAAGGGCAATCTTTGATTTTTTTTTTTTTTACCACCTATTCTTTATTCAACTGCCACCACCCTGCTCACATTGCCCCACAAGGGCCACAGATGACTTCCTGCCTGCTAATAACAATAGCCTGTTTAGGAGCCTCTGAGAAACATTTGACTTTGGGAGACCTTCTACTTTCTGGAACTCCATGGTCACATATGGCTTCTCTCTGCTCTCCATTCACTCCATATTTTTTAAAAAATTTAATCCTACTGCTCATTTTTTCCTTTGTCACCATTTATCCCAAATTCTTCAGCTTTTTTCAGTTCACTCTGTGACATCAACTCTCACTTGTAAGTGTCCGCTTTGCTGAGCTTTGGTTCCTTCTTTCTGACAATGGTGCAGAAAGGCTGGTTGAGGACAACTTCAATTCTCCCTGATCTATTGAAATGCTTCAATCACATTAAGCAGTTATACCAGATGCTTTTATGAAAGGTACATTGGTGGTGAGGGGCAATGCTGTGGTGGATACTATGGTTTGCTGCCTGAATCTCTTTGCTTTCCCCCCTTCAGGACGGAGGCACCCGCTGAAGGCTCTCTGCTAAGATCCTCTCTCAGAAATTTGGAATTTCATGCAGCTACCCTGGACCAGGTCAGTCTTCTGGGGCAACCTGCCTCTGGTGACTTCCTTCATACCCAACAGTGTTGATACCAAGGGACTCCCCTGTAAACTTCCTGCAGGAAAATATCCACTTTAGAAACTATTTCTAGGAGCTGGCTCAAAGAGTTGCATATTAATTTGAGCATTTGGAGCTAAAACAAATAGTACCATCACAAATCCCATTCTCCCAGGGTAGGATATTTTAAGGACTGAACATTAAGAAGCCAGTTCAATAACAATGCTAAAGTTGTTGTGTCCAGAATCATATTGTGCATGTTTGCAACCTGAATTTACAGCCTACCAGTTCTATGGCCTTGCTCAAATTTCGTTCAGGGTAACTGTGCCTCTTTTCCTCATATATACATGGCAATGATAATATTGCCTATGCCAATGTAGAGCAGGAGTTATCAAACATTAGCCTGCATCAAAATCACATAAAGGACTTGTTGAAACACAGATGGTCAGGCCCAATCCCCGGAGTATCTGATTTAGTAGTTCTACAGTGGGGCCTGAGAATGTGCATTTCTAACAAGCTCCCAGGTGATGCTTGATACTGCTGGTCTGAGAACCACACTTTGAGATTCACAGCCACAGTTTATATGGAGATAAAATAAGAGAGCATCTGCAATGTGCTGAGCTTGGGGCTTGGTAAGTGTTCAAAACTTTAGTTGTCTTTGTTGTTGACATTGGAAAAACTAGTTTTCCACTTACGAACGTTGAGCTGAACCTCTGTGCCTAAAGACAGTTTCAGGAATCCAGAAAAGCAGAGAAGAGCAATAACATACGAGGAGCAGATGGTTGTAAACAAATTCTATGGACCATACTGAACCAGAGATGGCCAATCATAAAAATATCACAGGAATATTGAAAAATAACAAGGTATAGAACACTCTCTTTGAATGGGGTGAACATGATACCAACTACATCTTTGACTAGGCCCTGGGCCTCATATAGTGCCATCAACACCCCTGCCCAAATTCACACTTCTCCCTTTCTGATTTTAAGCAGTCAGAGTGTGTGGGGGGGTGGCTATGGAAAGGAGGTGGGCATGAACTAATTATTTCTAGCTCAACTGCTTTATCTCACTGAGAAAGACAAGTGTAATAAATCAAAACATTCTTCTGGCTAAGTTGTTTTAATCATTACAAATACTAATTTTTATTCCTGACAAGTGCCATGCGTGCAATTAACTGCATGCCAATTTAAAGCCCCTCCTCCAACTCCACCCAAAAGGTGATTCCATGAAGCCTACACCCAAAGTCACGAACAATATCTGTTCATCGGGTTCACATGGAAAAAGTAACTTGGAAAAGTAGGAATTAGTTAGCAAGGATTTCAGGTTCTTCTATACATTTGTCTGTAACTAAGATCCAGTAAGACTTAGATTAAAATCTAGCAAATATTTTGTGAGCTCCTACTATGTGCCAGACCTTGTGCTAGGTGCTTGTCCAAGTGCATCTTGTTTAATCCCCACAACAATAAGCAAATCTACTTAGGTATTATGGTGATAGAAGCTTAATATTATAATAGAATGGAGTAAAATATTCAGGAAGCACAAAAACATCAGAAATCTCTGCCTATCCCTTATTTTCAGTGAGTGATTTGATATTTATTTTAAAGAAAAATTGGTTTGGATGCCAGACATATGGACACTGACTTTCATTTTGTTCCTTTCTTTAGTATAGCTCAATGGATTGCAAACTCTTATGTGCATATCAATTAATATAAAGGATTGTACATTCAGAACCAGATGTACCATACCTTATGGTAGATTTAAGGGTTTTTCAAGGATATTTTTGACTATAGGGAATTTTCATCTTAACGGCTGACTTTCAAAACTCATTCCTTTATGAAATGAGACTTTTATGAATATCTTAAGCAAAAAATAAATTCTAGTTATCTGAATTCTAAGCATGCCAATATGACTTTTGCTTCTCTTTCATATAGTACCAGAATGGACCTCAATCAGGAATAAACCTGGGACTGCTGGGGGAATGGTTCTAAACAAATGGCACCCACTTGATGGAGACTTGAAGACAACCTTCAGGATTATATTTTAATCATTTTAATCAATTTGTTCAACAATTACTTGGCCTTGAATACATGACAAGCACTGCTCTGAGTGCTAGAGACATAGCAGTAAATAATGCATAATTTGTTGCTCTCAGGAAGTTTACATTTTAGAATCAGAAGAGAAAGATAAATAGCAGTTAAACAAGTATATATGTAATATGTCATGGTATATTTCATCACGTGAAAGGGATAGAAAGTTCCTGTAGAGACGTAACTTTATTTAACACCCTCAGACAAGAAGGAGAATCAAAAGAATAGCATCCTAGAAACAAAATGGAGAAAGTATTTTTAACAGGAGAGACGGATCAGCTGCATTGTATGCAGATGATACAATAAAATGAAAACCAAAAATAATCATTGGATTTGGCAACAAGAAGGTCACTGGTGACCTTGCCAAAATAGTTCTGGTGGACCGATGTGCATGGAAGTCTCATCATAGTGGGCTCAAGAGAAAATAAGAAAAGTGAAGAGAATAAATGAGAAAAAGATATTGGGGAGTTTTGTTATAATGGCAACAGAGAAATGGTACAGTAGTGAGAGGGAAATAGGCAATTAATGGAGAGAAATACAGTACATTTGCATGCTGAGAAGAATGATCTAGTGGACAAGGAAAAGTTGATGATGCAAGAGAAAGGAGGACAAGCCCTAAACCCCATCCTTGAGTTAAGAATGAGATCACATGCACAAGTAGAAAATTTGATCTTATACAAGAGGATAAATAGCTCATTCATGTGGCACAAGGAAGATGTAGAATAAAGGTACACATACAAAAGATTGAAGATGAATTTGTTGGGAGGATATAAATATTCCCTTTTGAATGTTTCTGTTTTCTCAGTGAAATAAGGAGCAAAACTGTCCATTCAGAATGAAAAAAGGCAAGAGATATTGGTGGTTTGTAGACAGAGAAAAAAGCTTGAAAATAATCGTCTAGGAGAATGGAAGAGTGAATCGACTTGGGAAAAATCATAGAATTTCCCAGCAGCTTTAAGGGTGCACTGGAAGTCAGTGCACATTGAATTGCATCTGCTGATCTGGCTGGCACAGAGCCAGTGTCTAGAATGGCAGGCAGGATGGAGGTCCTAAAATGTTTTACCTCCTCTGTCTGATGGTATGCTGTGTTATTTTGTGCTTTATATAATCATCTCCATAAATTTCCATGACCTTTGCCATGAAAGAAAGTTGCCATCCTCTGGCAGTGACTGTTTGCATCTTTGCATCAATCACAACACTGTCTATTGTGACAAGCAAGCAAGAAAAGAATAGCATAGCAATATTCCTCAGGCACCTTACCAATACAAGGAAGGCAGAAAACCTCCTCACTCATTTTTCAAGAATGAAACAAACAGCTCTGCCTGCTGGACATGGATGTCACTCTGCTGAGGCTTCAAAGCCAATGTTTCTAAACCCACAGTGATTTCCCCTTTCTCCAATTGGGTTTTCCTCCTAGTCGATGGCCTGACTATTCACGTAATTCCCTGAATATTATTGTACTCATATCTATGTATGAAAAAATCACTGCTTTGCTTCTAAACCTTTGATGGCTCCTCATTTCCTAAATTATAAGTTTTAAACTCATGAGCAAGCCATGAAGAGCCCTTCTAATCTATTCATCTGACTCATCTTTCATCCATCTCCATCTCATTCTATCCTCTGCCCATGCATTTTATACCCCAGACCTGCCTTATTGTGTTCAACAACCATGTCATAAAGTAATTTGGGCCCCAAGGAGAAGTCAAGTAACCCAGATACTCTTTATATGGAAAAATTGAGGCTGCTTCCATCAAAATACTTGCCTTAAGTTAACTGAGAAGAATTTCCCTAATTTCCCTCCAAATGTGCTAGGGAAGCCTCTTAAACCCTTTCTCATTACACATTGTTATATGGCTCTCAATATCTCCCAGTTCTAGAACACACCCCAAACTAAGAGAACCTCTAAAATTGGATCCTTCTTGCCAGCTTCTCAACTGTGGCTCTGAGGTACTATAGTTTAATTTATTTCGACTAGACTATGTTTAAAACAAACAAGCAAACAAAACAAAACAAAAAAATCAGTTTTAGCATTGTATCATTTCCAGTTCCAGAAAGCAAGTACCAAGTCAGAATTACAAGTGTAAGAAGTGTATTGGGGGGAAATTTTTGAGAAAGACAAAGGAGGGATGGAGCAGGAGGAGACAGGGAATGCCTTCAGGCTGGGAGGCAGGTATGACCCCTGTGAAGGGAGAGGAGAAGGAAGGACGGGTGTGTAGGGAGAGCCTCAGACAACAGTGCAGCTCTAAGGAAGGCTTGGCCAGGCAAATGGGGAGCCCAGGGCACAGACTGCCCCATCAGAGAGGTCCCATGTCAGGCAAGAATGGCCCAGCTCTAGTCCCCGTGCCATGCTCTGTCATTGGATGGGAACAGCCTGGGGAGAGGGTGGCCTTGGCCAGAATGCTGCAACAGTCCCGAAGGTATGGCTGGTAGCTGTCAGTCAATAGCTCTCCTTGCAGCAAGTTCTCTCCTATAGGGAAGTCTGCGTTTGCACTTCCATGGCTGCCACAATAATCTACATTGCCTATATTCCTGATCCTAATTCTCTTTTTGCAATCATTACCAACAAAGTTGTCTTTTGAATTTCCACAAACTATAATATGTCAAAGGTTTTATTGACACTGTTCCCTCTCTCTGCCTTTCCTTTTCTTCTCTGCCTGGTTATCTTCTACTCAATCTTGAATAATGAGTCAAATAATGCTTCTTTTATGACTTCTTTCATATTCTATTCCCTTTATGTCCACCATAGATTTTGGCAATACTTTCAGTAAAGTATTTATAATATATTAGTAAATCGTTTTCATGTGTCTATAGTTCTAGATTCGAAAGCTCCTTTAGGAAAGAAAGTATATTTTATTTATTTTTGTATTCCTACTGTCATGTATGCCCAGGTGTCCCAGAGTGCCAGTGCAGTCACAGGGGGTGTCATGGAGTAATTTACATTTTTGAGGAAAATAGAATGACACGGCATGAACTACAACTATTAAGTTGCCTAGAACCCAAGTACTTAATAAGCAGAATTGTTGGGTATTTCTCTTGGTCTAGGGTTGCAGTGAAAAGTCAACTGAGATACCAAGGGCTCTATGAACTGAGAAAGTTTGGGAAACTCTGCCCTAACTCCCAATGAGCACAGAACTTGGCACATATGTTTGGTAAGTGACTCAATTATTGATTTTAGATAACTTATCTTACTTGCAAACATTTATTCAGCACATACATTCTCTGTGCCAGCCATTGTTCTAAATATATGCATTGTACCATTAATCTTTCCAACAGCCCTGTGAGGTAATTAATATCATTATCTCCATTCCAAAGATTTGGAAACTAAGATATGGAGTGATGAAGTAACTTTTGCAAAGCCACACAACTAGTCATGTGTTTAAAAAGTGGATCCAAAGTCACTACATGCACATAAACTCCTGAAAGATTTTCATAATAACAAATGAAGTTCATGGAAAATAATAAAATCACATTTACTTTACTGCAGTATATAAAGTGACCCTTTGAGAGTTAAATACATGAATTCATTATGGAATATTTCTTCAGCTGTTATCAAGTTAGGTGCAAAAGACTATGAGGGATACAAAAATGAATAAAGAAATAGTTCTGAAACTGACAATTTTGAAGCAAAGTTAATTTTTACAACAGTTTCCTATTTTCAAGGTACTTCATAATTCTAATATCAATCTGCTAATGAACCTTTGCTCTTATATCTACATTTTTTCAGAGATGCTCCTGGGGACTTAGCTTCTTCGGACTTCTTTCAACTGAGGTTGAAATTTTTATAATCTATGTCAG
The DNA here is from genome assembly GCA_004363605.1 of Indri indri. Lineage (NCBI taxonomy): Eukaryota > Metazoa > Chordata > Mammalia > Primates > Indriidae > Indri > Indri indri. The sequence continues at coordinate 7,437 of RJWJ010002180.1, forward strand.
CAAATGAACTCACCCTACCTACATTTCAGCAGCTTTGGGCAAGTGAGAGGGTATCTTCCATTCCCTCCTTTCTAGATTAAGAGGGGCCCCTAGTTGGTAAATGAACAGCAGCAGAGGCCATAGGGATCCATGCGCATTGAAAATTGGTTAAGCAGCAGGTAAGGGCAAGTGTTTCGCTGCTCTCAGCACAGATGGGAGTAACAAGAGAACAAGAGTTGCCTTGCACAAGTGACTCCTCAAGTAACCAGCATTAGAATCACCAGAGGTCTTCTGAAATAGGGCTTGAAACTTCACTCCTGACCCCCAAAATCTAAGTCTTATGAAATATGCACTCCAAATAAGCCTCACATTCCCTAAAATTAAACTAGGCCAAATTCAGTATATTCGTACAAAAAGAATCAGATAGAGCTATACATTTATAGTCTGCAATTAGTTAAGGTGGAGCTATGGACTACAAGTTTTGTACTGTTCTGACAGATGGGAGATCTGCTATCTTGTTAGGATTCTGATGCTGATTCTGTGTTTAACCTTGAGCAAGTCATTTAATCAGTCTGAGTCTGAGATTCTCTTGAGTCAAATGGATCTATCTCTCATTTTACAAAGTTGAAGTTCTATGATTGTCTTTTGCTGAGCACAGTCACGAAATAATTTGAGAGGCTATTATTGTACTCTTAAAAGACAGAAGAAAGTGTTACAGATGATGTATATAAAATAAATAACTAACATAAAACTCCAAAAATATAGAAGAAAACTTTTAGAAGGCACCATTCTCATCCCATGCGCAAGCACATATCCAAAGCCTTCTGAAATTCTGTATAAATAAATGTAAAATAAGGGACTTGCTTCTACCCTGAGATTATAATACCAGCAAAAAAGGACCAGACTGAGTCAATATCTAGCTGGAGAAATTGATGAATTTTACATTGTTTTATGTGATAGATGTGATGCTATTAATATCAATGAAGACAAGAATAAATTGAGGAACACAGAAAATAATTTTATCATGATGCAATCATATTTCATTGCTTGAGTATATTTCAAATCCACTTAATTTTTAGATGTAACAATGAAAGTTTAACCCGTTACCACAAATACAAATATCAATGTAGTACTGGTGATGAGATGAGAAGATACAAACACTGGTCTTACAAGTCTGTAATTCCCTTCCTTAGAACATTACAAATAATCAGGAAAAGCAAAGAACCAGATAGGTAAGGTTAATGTATACTCCTGGCTGAGATTTCCAAGTGAAAACTAAGTTTTTAACTACCTCTACTACCTTGGTGATGGTGTGGGCAGTTGGGATGAAAGCCAATAGGTTGAACAAATTAAGCCCTTTTATAATCTGCATTCTTAAAGCATAAGGCAATTTTTTTAGAATATGGCCATGGAAACACACCTCTGATAGTTTCCTGATGCCCTAAAAGTGGATGTAGAAAATTGCAGATAAAAATTTCTCATGCACATAGGAGCAAAAATTTCTCACAAATTTAGAGGCAAAAATCCTCAATGATATATTAACAAATGAAACCCAGCAATATACAAAATGAATTATAAACCACAAACAAGTGAAGTTTATTCCAGGAACGTAAGGCTGGTTTACTATTTGAAAATTAATAAATATGATCTACCATGTCAAAAGGGTAAAAAAAAAAAAATCACATGATTATATGAATTAATGCAAAAAAATTTGATAAAATTCAATACCCTTTCCTGATTTTAAAAAAGTACTCTCAGCAAATTAGGAATAGAGGGAAACTTCCTGTGGTTCATAAAGAAAATCTATTAAAAAAATCTATAGCTAATATTGTACTGAAAGTTGAAAAATTGTTTTCCCCCTAAGATTGAAAACAAGGTAAAGAGGTCAACTCTTACCACTCTTATTCAATATAGTACAGGAAGATCTACCCATTGCAATAAAGCAAGGAAAGAAAATGAAGGCATACAGATTGGAAAGAAAAATAAAACTATCCCTATTTTCAGACAACACCATTGTCTGTGTAGAAAACACCAAGGAATCTACAAACATCTACAAAAAAGCTCCTAGAACTAATAAGTGACTTTAATAAGGCAACAGGATACAGGGTCAACACACAAAAATCAGTTGTATTTCTATGTACTAACAACAAACAATTGGAAACAAAAATTAAAAACAAATATCATCGGCCGGGCACGGAGGCTCACGCCTGTAATGCTAGCACTCTGGGAGGCCGAGGCAGGCGGATCGTTTGAGCTCAGGAGTTCAAGACCAGCCTGAGCAAGAGCAAGACCCCGTCTCTACTAAAAAAATAGAAAGAAATTAGCTAGACAACTAAAAATATATAGAAAAAATTAGCCAGGCATGGTGGTGCATGCCTGTAGTCACAGCTGCTTGGAAGGCTGAGGCAGAAGGCTCGCTTGAGCCCAGGAGTTTGAGGTTGCTGTGAGCTAAGCTGACACCATGGCATTCTAGCCTGGGCAACACAGTGAGACTCTGTCTCCAAAATATATATATATATATATATATATATATATATATATATATATATATATATATATATTATTTACAATTGAGTTAAGACATAAAAAGGATATGTAACAAAACACATTCTGGATCTGTATACTGAAGATATAAAATACCAAGGAAAGAAGGCGAAGATCTAAATGAATGGAGAGATCAGTTGTGTTCACGGATTAGAAAACTTACCATGGTAAAGATGTCAGTTTTCCCCAACTTGATCTTTAGGTTTAAGGCAATTCCTATCAAATTCTTAGAAAGGCTTATTGCAGATAGAGATGAGCATATTCTAAATTTATATAAAGGGTCAAAGGAACTAGAATAGCTAAAATAATTTTGACAAAAAAAGAATTCAGTGAGAGAAACCTGAGATTATGGCTTACTGTATAGCTGCAGAAACCAAGATAGTGTATTATTGGAGAAGGAATAGGCACATAGATCAATGCAACAGAAGACAGAATCCAGAAATAGACTAACAAATACATCCAATTGATTTTTGACAAAGGTATAAAAGCAATTCGGTCGAGGAAGGATGGTTTTTTCAATAAATTGTCATCTAAAGACAAAAAAATAATCTTAATCTAATTCTCACACTGTATACAAAAATTAATTCAAAATGGATCATAAATTTAAATGTAAGACATAAAACTATAAAATCTTTAGAAGAAAACATAGTACATTATCTTTGGGACCTAGTGCTAGGTGACAATCTAGTACTTAGACATGACACCAAAGACATGTTCCATTTAAAAAAATTAATAAATTGGACTTCATCAAAATGAAAAACTTCCGCACTGCAAAAGAACCTATTGTGAGGATGAAAAGACAAACTACTGACTGGAAGAAAGTATTTGCAAACCATATATCTGAAAAAGGCCTTATATCTAGAATATATAAATAACCCTCAAAACTCAACAGTTTGTTTTTTGTCAACACGTAATTATAGATTTCAATTATAAAATGGGTAAAAACATGGAAATATATTTCTACAAAGAGAAGATATTGATGGCAAATAAATATATGAAAATATTCAAAATCATTATCCATTAGGTAAATGCAAATTAAAACCTGAATGAGATGTCACTACGCACCTATTAGAAAGCTAAAATAGAAAAACCAGTGATAATGCCAAATTCTGGCAAGGATGTGAAGAAACTCGATCTCTCATACATTGCTGGTGGGAATGTCAAATGGTACAGGCACTCTAGAACATAGTTTGGCAGTTTCTTACAAAAGTAAACATGCACTTATATGACCCAGCAATTGCACTGTTCGTCATGATCTCAGAAAAATAAAAATGTTATCTGGGCACAAAAACCTGTTCATGAATATTCAAGCAGCTTTATTCAAAATAGCAAAACAATAGAAATGAGTCAAACATTCTTCGGTAGATTAATGGCTGAAAGAAACTCTGGTACATACATACAATGGAATACTACACAGAAATAAAAAGAAATGAACTAAGGGTATATGCAACATGATTGGACCTCACAGGCATTATGCTTAGCGAAGAATACCTCAAAGGTTACATATACATAGTTCTATTTATATACCATTATTGAAATGGCAAAACTATAGAAATGAAGAAGAGATCAGTGGTTTTCAGGTAACAGGAAGAGGAGTTGAGTAGGGTGTGGGTACAAATTCAAGAAGGTAGTATGAAGAAGTTCTTTTGTGGTGGTGGAACTGTTCTGTATCTTGATTGTGGTGATGGTTATACCAATCTATAGGTAGGATAAAATTATATAGAAATATATATATTCATAAACATAAACACAGGTTTAAAAAATGGTGAAAATTGAAAAAATTCTGTATTCTTGTTAGCAGTAGTGTAGCAATGTCAAATTTCTGGTTTGATATTGTACTATATCTCTATAAGATGTCACCATTGGGGGAAGATGGGTGAAAGGTATATGGGATCTTTTGTCCTTTTTGAAACTTTCTGTGGAATCTATATTTCAAAAGAAAACAATTTTTAGTCATGCTCAATAGATCATTTGATGAAATTAAGTTAATGTAATTGACATGAAGATTGAGAAATTATTGACTTTACCAGTTGGCACATGGGAATGTAATGTGAATAATAAGGTTTAGAGATAATAAGATTGGAAAAATAGATCTGTTCCCTCTATAAAGGTAAGCCAAAAGCTAATAGAAGAGAAAGATCCATTAATGGCATAGATTAGACAAGACTTGGCACAAAAACATGAAAGGAAGAAGATCTTTGTAAAGAGAAAAATGAAGGTTAGTCTCATATAATTAAAAAGGTTCATAATGTGTAGGTAGGAGGAAAATGGAATTGCCAAAACACTGGGACACATGATCTTATTATCTCACTTGAAAAATATTAATTCATGTTTGGTTGTTGTTGCATAATAAACAGACCAATCAAGTCATGATAACTTGAAACAAAAAGTATGCAGAGTTGAGAGAGAATGAGAGAGAAAAAGAGAGAGGGAGAATATTCCCATGAATGGATGTCATGAAGGATAAATATTTCGAGATGGGCCTCAAAATATAAGTATTAGAGGTGGTGATATGAAGATGACTTTTCTGGTGTGAAGTATAGTAGGAGAAAAGGCAAACAGGCAGGCAAGCCCAGCATGTTTTAAGCACATAGTAAGTACTCCAGTTTCACTGGTACATTGGAAAGTGGAGTGGTGGAATAAGAAAAACCAGTCATGCAGCATGGGAATTGAAAGAGATTTTACAGATTATTAAGCCCAACCCTCTCATTTTATTGTACCTGAGCAAACTATTGTCCAGGTTGTTGACAAGTCCTCAATTTACCTCCCTCCTCCACACAGGGCAGTCTTTGTCATCCTTAAAATCTGTAAGGGGCCCTGAGAGAAGTACCTTATAATCTTTATCATCCCAATTCAATTAACAGCACTGCCCAAGGAGTGTCTTCCCCACTATTTTGTGGTCAAGGTGAAGTAGTGGAGGTGAAGCAAAATGCAGCCACTGACGCTGATTGATTTATATGACCAAGGACTGGGTCTGGGGGAAAGAAAAGCAGGTTATTCTAGATTATTCCAAATACTCAGCCTTATATATTGGCACAAAAGCAACCTCCCTCTTTTCTTTGCTTCCCCTTTTGGATTCCATTTATGTTTCCATTTATTATCAATTAGTGCTGCTCTGGGTATAGGCAGAGTCACCCCCTGTAAAGTCTTACAATGCCACCTGTTCCAGGGCTCACACTGGGCTTGACCATACTGGCCACCTGCTTTGTTATCAGTATTATCCTTCGTTATATCATAACATGAGTCTCTTCTATGTGTGCACAAACTTGATGTTTTTGTGATCCATATTTTGAAAATAATCAAACATTTACTTTTTATTTTAACCTTGTAGTTGGTGTTAAATTGACCTATCACTTTCTTCACTATCATTGTATTTGCCATTTAAGGGCCAACTAAGCTTCACCTAAAACTGAAGCAAACGATACTGGTTTCTAAAATGCTATTTGATTTTGAACATACTAATATATTTTCTGGTCAGTTTTATATCATTTATTTTTAAAAATTTTTATAGATTTAGGGGGTACAGGTGTTTTTTGTTACATGCATGAATTGTATAGTGGTGAAGTAAGGGCTTTTAGTGTACCTGTCACCTAAATAGTGTACATCATACCTGATAGGTAATTTTTGATCCTTCACCCTTCCCATTCTTAGTTTCCTATGTCCATTATTCCACTTTATATGACCATATTTAATACCTCTCATTTAGCTCCCACTTGTAGGTGAGAACATATGGTCTTTGTTTTTCCATTTCTGAGATACTTCACTTAGGATAATGGTCTCCATCCAGTTCCATCCACATTGCAGCAAAAGACATTATGTCATTCCTTTTAATGGCTGAATAGTACTCCCTTGTGTATACATACCACATTTTCTGTATCCACTCATCAGTTTATGGGCACTTGGGTTGATTCCGTATCTTTGCTACTGTGAATTGTGCTGTGATAAATATTCCAGTGCAGGTGTCTTATTAACAGAATGACTTCTTTTCTTTTGAGTATATACTCAATAGTGGGGCTGCTAGATTGAATGGTAGTTCTACTTTTAGTTCTTTGAGGAATCTCCATATTGTTTTCCATAGACATTGTACTAATTTCTATACCAACCAACAATGTATAAGCATTCCCTTTTCACCACATCTGCGCCAACATCTATCGTTTTATGACTTTTTAATAATGACCATTCTGACAGGGGTAAGGTGGTATCTCATTGTGGCTTTAATTTGCATTTACCTGATAATTAGTGATTTGAGGCATTTTTCATATGTTTCTTGGCCATTGGTATATCTTTTTTGAAAGAAAAATTGTTCATGTCTTTTGCCACTTTTTAATGGGGTAATTTGATCTTTTTCTTGCTGATCTTTTTGAGTTCCTTGTAGATTATGGATATTAGTCCTTTGTCAGATGAATAGTTTGTGAATATTGTATGTCATTCTGTAGGTTATCTATTTTATGTCTGGGTTCTCTATTCAATTCCATTGACCTATGCATCTACTTGTATACCAACAAAATGCTGTTTTGGTTGCCAAACCATGTAGTATAATTAAGATGGAAACCAAAAAATTTTTCAAATTGAACAACAAAGGTAACACAACCTACTAAAATCTCTGGAATGTGTAGTATAATATGGTGCCTCCAGATTTGTTCTTTTTGCTTAAGGTTGCTTTGGCTATTCAGGCTCTTCATTGATTCCATGTGAAATTAAGGATTGTTTTTTTCTAATTCTGTAAAAAATGCCATTTGTATTTTCATGGGAATTGCATTGAATCTGTAAATCACTTTGGGCAGTATGAACATTTTAACAATATTGATTCTTCCAATCCATGAGCACGGGATGTTTTTCCATTTACTTGTGTCATCTATGATTTCCTTCATCAGTGTTTTGTAATTTTTTTTTGGTAGAAATCTTTCACCTCCTTACTTAAGTGTATTCCTAGGTATTTTATTTTCTTTGAAGCTATTGTGAACGGTATTGAGCTCTTGATTTGGCTTTCAATTTGTTCTTAGTGTATAGAAATGCTACTGATTTGTGCACATTGATTTTGTAACCCGAGACTTTACTAAATTTATTTATCAGTTTTAGGAGTCTTTTGGAGGAATCTTTACGGTTTTCTAGACATAAGGTCACATCATTGACAAACTTTAGGGTTTTCTAGATATAAGATCACCTCTTATTTTCTGATTTAGATGCACTTTCTTTCTTTCTCTTGCTTAATTGCTCTGGCTAGGACTTCCAGTATAATGCTGAATAGAAGTGGTGACAGGGGGCATCCTTGTCTTGCTCCAGTTCTTAGGGGGAATTCTTTTAAAATTTCTCCATTTAGTATGATGTTGGGCATTCGTTTGTTGTATATGGTTTTTATTATTTTGAGTTATGTTCTTTCTATGCCTAGTTTGCTGAGAGTTTTTATCATGAAGGGGTGCTGGATTTTATCAAATGCTCTTTCTGCATCTATTGAGATGATCATATGGTTTTTGTTTTAAATTCTGTTTATGTGGTGAATCACATTTATTGACTTGCATATGTTGGACCATCTTTGCATCTCTAGGATGAAAACCACTTGATTATGGTCAGTTATCTTTTTGACGTGCTGCTGAATTCAGTTTGCTAGTATTTTGTTGAGGATTTTTGCATCTATGTTCTTGAGGGGTGTTGGTCTGTAGTTTGTGTGTGTGTGTGTGTGTGTCCTTTTCTGCCCTTTGTGTCAGGGTGATACTGGCTTCATAGAATGAGTTAGGGAGGATTCCCTACTTCTCAATATTATGGAACTGTTTCAGTAGGATAGGTGCCAGTTCTTCTTTGTACGTCTGGTAGAATTTGGCTATGAATCTATCTGGTACTGGGCTTTATTTCGTTGGGAAATTTTTTATTACTGTTTCAATCTCACTACTTGTTATTGCACTATTCAGGACTTCTAGTTCTTTCTGATTCAAGCTTAGGAAGTTGGATGTTTCCAAAAATTTATCCATTTTCTCTAGATTTTCTAATTTGTGTGTGCAGAGTTTTTCATAGTAGTCTTAGATGATATTTTATATTTCTGTGGTATCAGTTTGCAATGTCTCCTTTTTCATTTCTGATTGAGCTTATTTGAATCCTTTCTCTTCTATTCTTGATTAATTTAGCTAATGGTCTATCAATTTTGTTTATCTTTTCAAAGAAGCAAATTCTGTTTCATTTATCCTTTGTATTATTTTTTTTATTTCAGGATATTATGGGGGTACAAATATTTTTGTTACATGTTATGACTTTGCCACGCCCAATCCATGATTTGAGGGTGCTCTTTCCCCCTTACAATGCTGTACTATTAGGCATCTACCCAAAGGAACAAAAGACATTCTATAATAAAGACATCTGCACTCAAATATTTATGGCAGCACAATTCACCACTGCAAGGATGTATTTTTTTTGTTCTTAATTTCAGCTAGTTCTGCTCTGATCTTTGTTATTCCTTTTCTTCTGCTAACTGTGGGTTTGATTTGTTTCTCTCTTTCTATTTCTTTGAAGTGTTACATTAGGGTGTTAATTTGTGATCATTCTGTGTTTTGATGTAGGCAATTATGACTGTGACCTTCCCTCTGAGCATTATTTTTTCATATTCTAGAGATTTTAGAAGCTTGTGTTACCTTTATTGTTCAATTTGAAAAATTTTGGGGTTTCCATCTTAATTTCTTCATCGACTTAAGGATTGTTCAGCAGCAGGTTATTTAATTTCCATGTATTTGTGTAGTTTTTAGAGTTCCTCTTGGAATTGATTTCTGGTTTTATTTCACTGTGGTCTAAGAAGATACATAGTATGATTTCTATTTTCTGAATGTGCAAAGACTTGTTTTGTGGCCTAACATATGATCTATCTTGGATAATGTCCCATGTGCTGATGAGAAGAACCTATATTCTGAAGTTTGGGGGTAGAATATTCTGTTACTGTATGTTAGGTCCATTTGTTCTAGAGTCTTCTTTAAGTCTAGTGTTTCATTGTTGATTTCCGCATTGATGATCTGTCTAATTCAGTCGGTGGACCATTGAAATCCCCAACTATTGTTATGTTCCTGTGTATTTCTTTCCTTAGGTCTAGTAGTATTTGTTTTATGAATCTGGGAGCTCCTATGTTAGGTGCATATATATTTAGGATTGTTATATCTTCTTGCTGAATCTATCCATTTATCATTATGTAATGACCATCTTTGTCTTTTTTCACTGTTTTTGATTTAAAGTCTATTTTATCTGATATGGAAATAGCTACTCCTTCTCACTTGTGGTTTCCATGTGTATGGCGTGTTTTTTTCCTCCCCTTTACCTTGAGTCTATGAGAATATTTATAAGTTAAATGGGTTTCTTGGAGATCACAGATATTTAGGTTGTGTTTGTAATGAATCTTTCAGGAGTTCAATGACCTTCCTGTATCTGGATGCCTAAATCACTACCAAGACCAGGGAAATTTTCCTTCATTTTTCCTCAAATAGTTTTTCTATGCTTTTTCCTTTTTCCTCTACCCCTTCATAGATACCTATAATTCTTATATTTGGTTGTCTTACTTAATCACATATTTCTCAAAGACTTTGCTCATTTTTTAAAATTTTTTCTCTTTATCGTTGACTGATTGGGTTAATTCAAAAGCCTTATCTTCAAGCTCTGAAATTCGTTCTTCTGCTTGGTCTAGTCTGTTGTTAAAACTTTCCACTGTATTTTATACTTCCCCAAATAATTCTTTTAATTCAAGAAATTCTGTTATATTTTGTTTCTAATATCTATCTCTTTACTGAAGTTTTCAGTCATGTCCTCAATTATTCTTTTGGATTCTTTGTGTTGGTTTCCAAGTTTCCCTTGGATATCATTAAAGTTACTTGCAATCCATATTTTGAGTTCATTATTTGACATTTCAGTAATTTCCTTTTGGTTGGAATCCCTTTCTGGAGAGCTAGTATGATTCTTTGGGGGTGTTGTTACACTCTATTTTTTTCATACTGCAAGAATTCTTGTGTTGATTTCTTCTCCTCTGGAGAAGATGTCACTTCTTGTTTTTAACTTTACTTTTGCTCAGAGGGGATGCTTTTTTCCTTTTTTAAGAATTTGAATGTAGTGTATATTAGTAAGTACCTTTGGTTTTGCTTGTGGGTACTTTGGGATGGCCAAAGCTCTGAATAAATTACTTAATAATAGATAGCTTAATGTGGTGATTTCCTTAAATGTTAATTATTTGTAGGCTGCGATGATGACATACTATACATGTAGGCTGGTTCCTTACCTCCTGCTGAGAAAGAGAGATGGGGCATCTCTGGAATCTTGCCTGTTTGCCTAGCCCTGTGAAATTCTAATAGCAAAAACTGGATGTTGGGACATCCAATTTTGTCTCTAGTCTAGTAAGTGGCACTTGCAGGTAAGAATCAGCTGAGCTCTGTACAATTGAATCAGCAAATGATGAAATGGGCTGTACACATTGACCTCTCTGCCAGTAGGTTTTTCTGGCAGGAGAGATCTAAAAGTGGTGGTGTTTGTGGGAACTATGCTCAGTCCTAGTCTAACAGAGGAAGCACTCAGATATCACAGGGGCTGAGCTGGGCCCTAGAACTCCCAGGGGGAACCTTCTCATGATCTGCCACCACTCAAGACTGATGCAGGGGGCAGAGCCAGGTGGGGCTAGGTCAGGCAAGTCTTCATCCAGGCTCCCCAGAGGCTGGTGTGAATGCTGTCCAAATGAGAGTCAAAGGTCCCAGGCCACTGTGGGAAGCCTAGGGGATACAGGGTGCCCCCATGCCAAAGAACCTGCTTGTGGAAGTGGGGCAGTCCAGAATCCACAGTCTAGCAGACAGAAGTAGTGTTTAGGCTACTCTTCTCTGGCTTCTTGCCAAACCATCTAGGTCAGTCAGTAGGCACTTACAGTCAGGCAGCACAGCAGGACCAGACTGCAAGCTTGTACAGCAAGGACAGGAAGGGCAGCTGCCATTCCCAAGGTGGGAAGGGTTTCCCAGTATGCACCGTAGCAAAAATGCACTCTGCACTCTCCTTTCAGTTCTATCCATGTGGGTTCCTCCCCACCTGAGATCAGTTCACAAATCTCCCCTCCATGACCCCAAATGATGCAATTGAGTTTTGGAAGTATGAGAAAAGGTCCACAGACCCATTCTTATACTCCCCAAATCTAAGAGTCACTCTGACTAAGAGAAGCAGGCTGGTCCCCAGCTGCCTGGGGAAAATTAAGCCAGCCTCTTAGAGTTTCACTGCAGTTCGTGTGGAAGAAAGGAGAAGGAAAGATGCCATTCTCCATGGAAGGAACCAGGCAGGTAGCTCCAAGAAAATGCTGGCAGGCATGGAACTCTTGTTCCAAAAAACCCTCAGTTCGACCCTGGCTCACTGCCATGGTGGGCAAACTACATCCTGGGAAACAGAAGATGACTCAGTTTCCTGTCTCCCTCTGGCTTCTGGCCAAATCATTCAAGCCAATCAGAGTATCCCATATCATTTATTCCCCAACACAATAGTAAATAATTTTGTCAGTTAGGTACAGGCTTGTGATTTTTAAAGTGGAGGCCATTGCTATTTGGGCTCTGAATCAGGCTGCCCCTACACCACTGCTTTCATTTCTACGAGAAACCAAAAATGATGCTATTTCTCAGGATGGCTTTTCCATATTAGCATGTCCCAGCAGCCACAGAAAGGTGAGCTTTCACTAAACCAACAGAGAAAAGTTCTTATTTTTTATGAGCATTGTGAAAATAACATTGTGTATAAATATATGCTTGTCAAATATTTTAAATCAGAATGTGAACAAATTAGGGGCATGTAACATCAAGAATATTTTAATTTTGTGATGTTGATATCAAATAATTAAAATAAAAGAAAATGCTAAGTCTTAAAATTTAGATATCTAGTCTTATATACGTGGGATTAACGCATCAGTTAAGACTGACCTACATTCTTTCTGCCATTTTCCAGCATGTTCTTGGGCTATTTCATTATGTGTTGGAAACTCTTTTCATATCAGTTTGAAATTTTATAACACATTTTATAGACAAATATAAATAACAATTGGGTTATTTTATATGGCAAAATATTGACAAAAAATGAATGTCTAGCATAATGAGATAAGTAAGTTAGGGTATATACACTCACACAACTAAACTCGATACAGATATTAAAAATAAATCAGCCAACTGAACTTCTAGCAATCTAGCAAGGTTCTACTCTTTCATTCATTCAAGAAATAATTACTGATGACCCATTTTGTGCCAAAAACTCTGTTTGGTACCAGGAATCACTGGTGAGCATAACATAGTCCCTGTTCCTATGCAGCTTCCTCTTAATTGACCAATAAATCTTATAAATATATAAACAAAATGTATGATAAATAAATATCATGAAAGGAAACTATAGAATTATTTGGGAGAATATAACATAGGTACCTGATATCAACAGAGATAGAGAAGGGTTTCCTAAAGTAACTTTTAGGTTAGATTAATGCCAATAATAAAGTATTTTTAAATTTTTTATATTTTTAGTTGCAAAATACTTCATGCTAGTCATTATTTTTGTTTTGTTTTGCTTTCACCATGTTATCTAAAATGCTCTGTGGAAAAGAATGATTTAATACAGTCATGTGCCGCTTAACAATGGGGAAACATTCTGAGAAATGTACTGTTGGACAATTTTGTCATTTGAAAACATCATAGAACGTACTTACGAACACTTAGATGGTACAGCCTACTACACAACTAGGCTATGTGATGTAGCCTGTTGCTCCCAGGCTACAAACCTGGGTACATGAGTAATGCATTTTTACTACACTAAATACTGTAGGCAATCGTAATGCACTGGCAAGTATTTGTGTATCTAAACATAGGAAATGTACAGTAAAAAATCAGTATAAAAGATAACAAGTGGTACACCTATATAGGGTGCATACCATGAATGGATCTTGCAGGACTGAAATTTGCTCTGGGTGAGTCAGTGAGTGAGTGGTGAGTAAATGTGAAGGCCTAAGAAATGACTGTACAGCACTCCAGATTTTATAAACGACTGTACACTTAGATCACACTAAATTTATAATTTTTTTGCTTAATAATAAATCAAACTTAGCTTAACTTTTTTACTTTATAAACTTTTAATTTTCTTTAAAACTTTTTACTCTTTGGTAATAATACTTAGCTTAAAACACTTTGTACAGAAATATTTTCTTTCTCTATATCCTTATTTGGTAATTTTTTCTACTTTTAATTTTTCTTTTTTACTTCTTAAACTTTTTTGTTAAAAACTAAGACACAAGCACGCACATTGGCCTATGTTTACACAGGGTCAAGATCATCAATATCGCTGTCTTCCGCCTCCACATCTTGTCCCACTAGGAGGTCTTCAGGGGCAGTAACAAGTATGGAGCTGTCATCTCTTATGATAACAATGTCTTCTGGAATACCTGCTGAAGGAGCTGCCTGAGGCTGCTTTATAGTTAGCTGTTTTATATAAGTAGAAGGATTATACTCCAAAATAACAATTAAAAATATAATATAGTAAATACATAAACCAGCAGTATAATAGTTTATTATTTTCAAGTATTGTGTACTATACATAATTATATGTGCTATACTTTTATATGACTGGCACCACAGTAGTTTTGTTTATACCATCATCACTACAAACACATGAGTAATGCATTGTACCATGATGTTATGACAGCTATGACATCATTAGGTCATAGGAATTTTTCAGTTTCATTATTACTGATGAGACCACCTTCATATATATAGTCCATCGTTGACTGAAACGTCATTATGAAGTGCATGACTGAATGTAAACCAGAAAACTAGAGAAAATATATTTTTAACTTTTAGCTTAAATATTGCAAAACTGAGCCTTAAAGTTTATAAAATTGGTTTTATAATCTATCCAGTATGAATCCAAATAATTACAGAATTTCTTCAGAACACTAAAGCCCAATAAAAGGAAGTTTTCAGTATATCCTCAATGTTCAAAATTAGCACTTTAATACATGAGACATTAGATCCCATGGCCAAAAGTGCTGGATCTAGAATAATCTGAATAATTTCTTCAAGATATTACGGTATTTATCAGTAGTATGTATATATTTAGTATTACACACATCTGCAAAAATGTAACACTTTACTATAGAGGAAGGACATCAGCACAAGTTGAGAGCATTTAGGAAACCTACTGATTTACAACCATTGCATTTTAAAAGCAACTTGCTAAAACATAAAAACTGCAAAACTACCTTCTTTTTAATTAAAATGAAACCTAGAGAAGTTAATTGACCATTCATTCATTCAGTGAGTATTTATGGAGTGGGTATACAAGGCACTGTTCTAAATCTTCAATGACCAACCCGTATCCCAGCTTTTTTGAAGAAGGACACTGTGTTTTGGGAGCATATTGGGAAGCCACTGACATAGTCTGCCCTTCATACTCAGGGGCCCATTTTAGTGTTTTGTGTTGTTACAGACATCAATAAACACAGGCATCTGGGATGTTTAGGGTTGGGCTGGGAACTTTCAGGTGAAGTGGGAAGTCATTACTCGGAAACATTGTGATTTTAGAGGGAGCCATTGACAAACTATTTTGCTACTTCATGTGCTTATAAGATGAGGTATCATTAGGAAAAGCCACACAAAGCTGTTGCAGCTGTGTTATATAAAAAGTGGAGTTAATTTAATAGAAAATGTCTTCCTTTGCAAAATGTTGATTGCCTATTTTTTTTTCCATAAAGACTTCTCATCAGAGGGGCTCCAGCAGCTGTGAGGAGGCATCCTGTCACCGATGTTCCAAGACGTCCTGGTGTACAAAGCTCTCCACGTGCTGTTTGGCATCCAAAACATTCTGCATCTTTTTCCTTTTTTTTTTTTCCTTTCATACTTCAATATGGAATACGGAATATTTTATTTTTGTGAGGATGGAGTAAGGACTGGCTTCTTGACACCGGAATTTGAGTATAAACAAGAAAAACATCTGCTGAAGTAATGAAGTGATATTTTTCCATATTCTGGATCAAGGATCCCTAAAGCTATAACAATTCTGTAATTCTATAATGTTAAAGATCTCTCCTTAACAGATGGCAGTCATTACAAGTTACTGCAGGGCATAACTCTTCAGAGGCTAAGATGAAAATTTGTCCCATGCAAAAAAGAAAAGAGATTTGATGGAGAAAAGGCAGGGTCAAGTGCTTTTATAATCATGTTAGAATTCTCCAACTTGAAAGTTCTATTTTCTCATAATTAGTTTTAAAAAGGTGACTTGGTCATAAATTTTACATCATAAAAATCACCGGGCTTCAAAAATGTAATAGCTACATGTCTTCACTAAGTTCAAAATAATCCCATAACTCTTGTCAAATGCTTTACATTCAACAATTTAGAGTTTATTATCACTAAGAGAATAATGGTTTATGCTATTTCTATGTACAAAATGCTGCAAACTAAATATATCATGCAGTGCCATGGTCCAAAACAGTTGTCAGTGTCATGCACACAGTGGGTGTTCATTCGTTCATTAATTTATTCCTTCCACAAATATCTATTGAGCATCTCCTATTTCCTAGGTACTGTTCTAGGTGCTGAAGATGTAATTGTAAACAAGAGAGACAAAAATATCTTTTCTCATAGAGCATACCACCCCCCTGGAAACACATACACACAGACACACATGCTGGTGTTAAATGAAGGAATGAAGTAGTTTAAGGGATGTACAATGTGGTGCACAGACCAGACTTTAAGGTGGCTCCAATGATCTCTACCTTCTAGTATTCACACCTTTGTGTAATCTTCTCCCCTTGAGTGTGGGTGGGATCTGTGGCTTGCTTTTAAACCAGTCCAGTGTAACAAAGGTTATGGGATGTAGGTGATCATGTGTACTTACTAGATCTGTCTGTCTCTCTCTCTCTCAGTACCTCCTCCTGCCCCCAGCTTTGAAGAGACACGCCGCTATGAATCCTATAGCCTCAAGGAAAAGAATCCTGTCAACAAACTTCAGGGAGCTTGGAAGCAGATCCCTCCCCAGTTGGGCCTCTAATGAGAACCCAGTACCAGCCAATACCTTAATTGCAACTTTTGTGAGACACTAAGAAGAGGACCCAACTAAGCCATGTCTGGACTCCTGATCCACCAAAACTGTGAGATAATAAATGTGTGTTGCTTTAAGTTGCTAAGGTTGTAGTTTTTTAATATGTCAGAGAAAAACAATACAAACAGAATTGTTATCATGCTTCTGGGACATAGAGGTAACTATCACTCTAAAATAAAATACCGTAAAGTCATTTTTGGATAATTAGGTTATGTATTCTGTAAAGGAATGTTTTCAAGAGTATTGCATTATTTGGTCAAATAACTGTTTTGTATTGATACACTTGACACACAGACTTTATGGCCTACACCAATCTGACGGACTGAGCCAACCACAAAGGACCAGCCTTATCTTTACTGAATGAACTAATTTATAAACAAACATATGAGGGTCTCATTTATACTCCCACCTAATGAGCCAGGAAAATGGGTTCATTTAAATGACTTAAGTATAATTGTGCTTAATGTGTGTGGACCAATTTACCAAGAACTTTTACTAACTTCATCTCTTGTAATCCTCACTCACACTAAGTCAATGAGTGAAGAATTCTCTTCAGGTTTACAATAAGGAAACTGTGGCTAAGAGAAGTAACAAACTAAAGTTATGTAGTTAGTAAGTGGCAGAGGTGGGACTCAAGCCACCAAATGCCATCAGAAAGATAAGGCCTTGCTCATTTCAGTCGACCACAGCTACCTATATAAGAAATTGACTGCTCTGCCCTTGCAACCTGCTCTGGGCCAACAGAGTCCTTCAGAGCATACTCTGGGCCAACACAACAGAGTCCTTCAGAGCATACTCTGAACTGAGGCAGCTTTCCTCACTCCTTTACGGGAAAGGTAAGCCAGCAGCAATGCTCTCCTTTCTATCAGAAACAGCTATAACCAGCATGTGAACAAAAGGGAATGACAAAAAAGCATATATCCTCCTTAGAGTAACTGATTTAGTAAAAACCATTAGCTATACTCCAGGCACTGTTCTAGATACTGAAAATAGAAAGATGGGTAAAAACTCCCCTCCTCTACCTCCCCCACCATCACCAGGAGCTTTTAGTCTGGGAGACAAAACTTACATCATTTCAACTTGATCTGTTGAAGAGTAGTACTATAAGAACCACAGTGGACCAATAACTCTACCCATGGCTTTAAATAATGTCTTCTAAGAAGAAAGGACCCTTAGTGGAGGTCTTCAAAGGCAAGTCAAGTTTTAATTATATGTTCCAGGCAACAGAAATCAGTAGGCAACTTATGGAAGCAGGAAACAACTTACAGTATACAGGAACTCTCAGCAGTTGAGTGTTAATAATAAATGAAGCATGGGGCATGAAGTAGCCAGAGAGTCAGCAATAAAAATCATAGATTAAAGTTCATACGTGCCTGATATATAGCAGGCTGCCTGGTAAGAATCTTACTTAAACACAATAATTTAATTCTAACAAAAACTGAAGTAAGTACCATTATGATCCCCATTTTCCAGATGAAAAAACTGAGGCTCAGGTAGGCAAAGTAATTTGCACAAGTTCCCACAGCTAATATTTGGCTGAGCTGAAATTTGAACTGCGGGTCTCAGAAAATAATTCCCCAAAATGAAGGCCTCAGAAGTAGCTCTCTCTGACCTTCCCCTCCCTTCCCGTCTTTTGCCTTCATTCTCTTCCTAGGCTAGCCATAGAAATTAGAACCCCTCTTCCTTAAGACAGGGCACAGAAAACAGAACTCATTTTCCCCAAAGCCAGTCATAAAAACTAAAAATATTCCTCTAACGTTCCCCCCTACCTTTCTGTGTAAAAACTGGCCATAAAGAAATTATCTGACCTACCTAGTTTGATTGTAAGTCATACGAGTCCCATTCCAGAGAGGGTCCTGCTCCACACTCAGAAGAAAGGAATACACATTCAGAGAGGCCAAGAACAATACAGACAGACAGCCCTTTCTGGGTTTCCCCATTGAGTCTATTAGCATTAGATCATACCCTTCTTGTTCAATCACATTTCTACACAGCTGTCTCCATTTTGTTGAGCCTAAGCATAAAAATGGACAGTTTCCTCTGTATCTTTGGGTCTTCACTCCGAAGGTTCCCATGTCATGTAAAACTATGATCAATAAAATTGTATGCTTTTTCTCCTATTGGTCTTCCTTTTGTCATTGATTTTCAGCAGTCCTTCAGAGAGTGATGGGGAAGTTTTCTCTAGGGCCCTGCAAAACTTATGCAATCCAAACTCTTAGCTAAATCCCACATTGCTCTTCTAGGTAGGAGACAGGTCTGAAGAAAATTGCACTTAAGTTGCCAATAGCAGGGGTTAGAAAACTTTTCTGCAAAGAACAAGATCAGAAATATTTTAGGATTTGTGGGCCATATGGTCTGTGTTGCAACTACTCAATTGTGTTGTGGTAGCAGGGAAGCAACCATACACGATACATAAATGAATGAGCATGGCTGTGATCCAATAAAACTTTATTTACAAAAATAGGCATAAGAATAGATTTAGCCTATAGGCCATAGTTTACCAACTCCTGACCAATAGGAAACTATTAAAAGGTTTTAAGCAAGGAAAGACCATGATCAGTTTTGGATAGTAGTGTTCTAAACAGTCTGATTCATGCCAGAAACATCCACACGGCATTGAAGTCTGGATGAAATGATTCCTTCTAGCAAATGTCTATTATGTCTCCTCATAGTTTCACTTGTCATTCATTGTATCCCTTTATTCATCAAATATTTATTGACGTCCCACCATTTTTTAGGCAGTGTTAGGCACTAAGGGATATAACAACAAACAAAAATAAAGTCGCTTCTCTAATGATGCTTACATGCTACTGGGAGAAAGACAGACACACACTCAAATATATATTTAATATAATATGTTAGGGTGTAATAAGTGCTATGGAGAAAAGCAAATTAGGGATACATAGTACTTGAAGGGTTAATTCTATACGAAGTAATTAGGAAAGTTACTCTGATAATGTGACATTTACAAAGACTTACACGTAATGAGGAAATGAATCATGTGGATGTCTGGAGGGACTGGCAAGTTTAAAACCCAGTGTAGGAGTATGCCTGGAGCATTTCAAAAGCAACAGGGGGTGTTGGTCTGGCTGGAGTCCATGTAGCAAGTAGGGTGTGATAAGAGATGAGGTCAGACAAGTAGCCAGGGATCAGATCAGAATCAGAAGATCAAAAGAGGATATTTAAAGGGCTTGGGGTATGGTTTAAGGCGTAGCTTTCAATGCTGTGGCCTCACTGGGATTGGACAAAGCTTGTACCATAATGGATTAGGATTGATAAACACAGGTCTTGAAGCAAATTTTGGTACATAAACTATTTAATAAATGAATTATTTCTCAGGAGAGCAGACTGTTATTTCAGATAAATTGACTTACAGAAATTTCCTGAAGCAAAGACTGAAGCTATTTATGGGTTTACAGTCTTATCTTTCCTGGGCACGGTTTTCTTGGAACAAATAACTAAGTCATGTTGACACAGGTGATCTCAGTTCTTAGTCCTAATTGCTGTGTCATGCTGATGTAGGTGGATATATTTGTCCCACACTTAAAAACATATTGCATCATGAGAAGTATGTCACTGTCTTAGTCTGTATGTGTTGCTATAACAGAATACCACAGATTGAGTAATTTATAATGAATAGAAATTTATTGGCTCACAGTTCTGGAGGCTAGGAAGTCCAATATTAAAGTGCCAGCTTTTGGTGAGGGTCTTCTTGCTGCATGATCACCTGGCAGAAGGGCAAAGAGAGAGGAGGGGTACCAAACTTGCCCTTTTATAAAAGGCATTAATCCCATCCATGAGGGAAAGAGCTCTTATAGTTTAATCACCTCTTTAAAATTCCACCTCTTAATACTGTTACAATGGCAATTAAATTTCAACATGAGTTTTGGAGGGGTCGAACATTAAAACCATAGTAGGTATATTTCAAAGTGCAAGGAAGAGACTCCAGTGCTAATGTACTTAGCACCTATATGAGGTTTTTTTATACATCATCTAGTTTAGGCTTCACAACATCCCTATGTAACAGGTACTACTTTCTAAGGTTTGAGGATCTGAGAGTTAATATGCCTGCATTAATACATTCACGTGCTACAACAAAATACCACAGACTGGGCAATTTATAAATAATAGAAGTTTATTTTGCACAGTTCTGGAGGCTGGGAAGTCCAAGATGAAGGTATTAGCAGATTCACTGTCAGGTGAGGGCTGCTGTCTGCTTCCAAGAAGGCATCTTCTTGCTGTGGCCTCACATGGCAGAAAATGAAGGACAAAAAGACCTCACTAGTACTCTCCAACCCTTTTATAAGACACTTATCCATTCATGAGGGTGGAGCCCTCTTGGCCTAATCAACTCTTAAAGGCCACACCTCTTAATTGCATTGGGGATTAAGTTTTAACATGAATTTTGGAGAGGACACAAACATTCAAACCATAGCAATGTCCGAGGTCATATAACTAAAAAGTGACAAAGCCAGAATTAAAATCCAGATCTTTTTTTCCTCCAAAGTCCATGTATTTAGCCACAGCAAAACACTACCTCCATAAAACAAAATAAAAAACTGTGTTTTCAGGACGCAGTGAGCATTGCAGGGGGGGTAAAAGACATATCTCAAAGCCTGGTTGGGATGTGGCAAAATCATAACATGTAACCAAAATGTTCGTGCCCCAATAATATAGTGAAATAAAAAAAAAACTGTGTTTTCAATCTTTAATGAAAATTAGTTTGCAATTATGTGAAACTTCTCAGTCCTGGATCTAGAAATGCGAATCATCTATTAATGGGAGAAGATATGGGAGGATCTTGCTGAAAACTGCTAGTCTTTTTCATAAAAAGAAATGAGTTTTTACTATTTGGACAAAAAATATAAGTACAGTTTTTTTGACAAATAAAATATAAGTACAGTTATAAAATACGCTTACATACTTGTAAAAATATAAGTACAGGTTTTTTTTTTGGACAAAAAATATAAATACAGAAACTGAGGTACAAAATGGTCTCTGTTGTTTGTTTCCTTTCTGGAGATGACAGAGGGAGAAGTGGAGCCTAGCAACTAAAAACAAAAAAGCCCCATAAGCTAGATAGTTCTCTATGAAGCTTAGGCAGGGGAGAGGGCGATCAGAATGCAGCATCAGGTAACAGTAATAATAATAAAACAATAATGATAATATATTTTAAAAGAACAGTATATAATGACAAAGATTCTCTCCTTAACCAAATTCTAGTCAGGTTCCTCTGAACTCTCTTCTCAGCTAGGCCCTGATTAGGGGGCTTTTCTGTGAGAAATAAAAATAAAATCCTAAGCCTTCCAACTGACTGGATAGACTCCTTCTTGGCTAAGGGGACCCCAGAGAAACCTTAAAGTTGAGTTCCTAGCCATGAGGAGACGGGAGGTCAGACACGACTTGTTATACCCCCCTCCTCACTAACTGCCATTGGACTTTCTTCCCTAAGGGTTAAACAGAACTAGCTCTTTGGAAAGACTTCCCCTACCCCTGATTTCAGCTAACCACCTAATGTCGTTCCTCCCTTTTTGTGGTTTCCACACTATAACTGACCAGCATTACTTCCTGATAAGAGACCACTGACCACAGAGTGATTCTGATCACTCTGAGAAGGCTGTGCAATGAGTGTTTTCGTGTCCTCTGCTTCACCTTTTGACATCAGAGAGCCAAAAACTCCACCCTTGGATCATGCTAATGCTGCCATTTTCTGGACATGGATCCCATGAAGTAGCATGAAGCTCAATTGCACATGCTCATGTTTCTCCTTTCAGAAATATTCATGGATCCTCCTATAGCTTGGTAGATATGTCACCTTGCTCAGCATAAATTTTTGTTCCCCTTGCCTTTCCCTCAAAGCACATGCTCTTGGCTTCTGGCTGGAGGCTATGCTTCCTAGCCTGTCAGAAAGGCTACCCTGCATGCTGCAGCCTTTTATGAAAAATAAAGCTCTCCTTTCCAAATTTATGAACCTCATCATTTTTCAGTTGACATTTGGTTTTCTCTGCATCGTCCAATTTAGCAAGAATCCTGATAAATTGGTTTACCCAGAATCCCCACCCTTGATATCTGATAACCCTCAATATCTGATAGGATTCTTCATCCCTTACCAGTCCCCAGGTGATGTCTGGTCACCCTGGCCTTCCTTCAGCAAGAATCCTTTTAGGTAGATTTAACCAGAATCTCCCTTAACCCTGATGTGTTTGCTCAGTAATTTTCCATCCACTGACCCTCAACCTGCTCCTTGGCTATAAATCCCCAATTTTCCTTGTTGTATGTAAAGTTGAGCCCAATCTCTCTCCCCCTAGTGCAAAACTCCATTGCCATTGTCCCTACACCTATTGCAATAGTCTTGACTGTAGTCTGCCTTACTGTTCTTTAACAAGTGTCATGAATAATTTTTTTCTTTAACAATAATAAAATAATCCAACATAAATAATATACTGTATCCTTACAACGTACTAAAAATTTCATATACATATCTTGTTTAATCTTCACCTTCACCCAGTGGGGTAGGCATTATTGTTATCCCCACTTCCTGGATAAGGAAGCTGAGGCACTGAGCTTTTAAGTACCTCACCCAGGTCACATGGGTATCATACAAAGCCCTTAAACGGAAGCCTACCTAGTCTCAATGCTGTGCCTTCCAACCATTAAGCCAGGTGTTTCTTGATTTTAGACATGAAATCTGAGTAAAATCATCAGAAATGGGGGCTCTTCCCAGACAGTCAACAAGTAAAAACATGCAGCTGCACTGATGCATTTTAATCTCTAAAAGCATGGACCACAGGGCCAGTCTGAACCCCGCATTTCAAGTACAATTTGAAAGTGATTTCACAAAGCGTTTTTTAATCTGAATAAAGGAAGAGACAAAGAAGCCGGGGATGAGCCACAAAACTTAAATTTAGTAAAAAGGCCACAAAAGGAGGCCTTTGCATCCCCATGGGGTTTCTTTGTGTGTCTGAAAATAAGAAAGAGAGAGAAGGTGGAAGAGAGCTCTATGTGTGATGTACATGACCACAGCTTAATGCTTAGGAAGGCATCCTAAAGGGAGAAATTCCCTCCTAAGGGAGCAGAGAGCATAAAAATAATAGCAAATATTGATTGAGTGTTTACTGCATGCCAGGCACCAGGCACGATGTTAAGTGTTATTTTTTTAAATGGTTATCTGATTTGATCCTCACAATAACCCTATGAGGCATGCGTTTAGAAATTAGCCTTGTCTTGTATGTAGAAAAATAATATAACTTCAAAGGGAAATCAAACTGGAAGGATAACTGCTGTATTTAGATGAAATAAAATTAGGAAAGTAAAGATAAATATCTCTTGCCTATAGATTTCTATATGTTTGCATAATTGCTGGAGAAAGGGATTTTGAAATTTACTCAAATAGAATTGTACCTATTATTTTTCAGTTATTTATTGAAAATGAAAGGCAATTGTGTCACACCCTCCCCCTACCCCTCAAATTGGATAGCATTTCTGTAAGATAAATATTTAGGGACTTCTAAAATAAAAATAAAACAAGAGGAACAAGAAAAAAAAAACCTCAACGTATCTGAATTGTTTCTGGATAAATGAATGTTCTTTAAATTATCCAAGCAAATGTCAAATACAATTTAAGCAGGGAGAGAAAGAGACTATATATCTTCTTATTTATTATAACTATAGATATGTTACATATGTATAATGTAGGAGACCAGAATATGCCACTCCAAAATATCCCTCTTTGGCATAAGAGTTATTTTGAGCTGATTATTCTGAGAAACTGCAGACACAGAGGAAGCTCTAAAAACAGAAAAGTTACCCTTTCATAAGGGAAATTTACATCTAGAAAGGAAATCTCCATTTGTAAGGGTATCTCCCTCTCTGTACCAGAAAGAGAAGGCTGACTCTAAATCACTAGAAACTCTTATCAATGGAGAAGGCAACTACTTAAATCTGTACAACAAACATTACCCTTGTTTACCATGTTTTTTCCTGGTCACATCCCCATAATGGCCCCCCCACACACCTGTCTTTCTTTGTTTCAATTTAAGATGATATTTAAGCCTGAATTCAAAGCCACCTTGAGAGATTTACTCATTACTCTGAATATCTCCCATGTATACATGGGGTGTACATGTTAATAAGATTCTGTTTATTTTTCTCTTGTTAATATGTCTTTCGTTACAGGGGTCTGTCCTAAGAACTATGAAGGGTAGAGGAAAATTTGTTTTTTCCTCCCCTACAATAAAATGATCTTTTTAGTTTACATTGAAAAACTGAAGCAAAGAGATATTTCTTCCCATGTGAAATTAATCCCTAGCCATACCCAAAGGAAAAAAAAATGTAAAATGAAAGAATGTACCATTTTTAATGAAATCAAGAAAGAGCCACACCAACAAACTATAACCTAAAAGAATATCCACCAAATGCAGTGTGACTTGAACCTAAAGAGGGATAGATACCAAGATAGGCCAAAAATTCTTGACATATTGAAAAGTAATTGATAATAAGTACCAAGAAATATTCTAAGTATTAACTAATTTAATCCTGACAACCCTGTGAGGAAGATACTATTATTATCACCATTTATAAGCAATGAAACAGAGGCACAGAGAAGGTGTAACTTGCCCAAGATCACACAGCTACTAGCTATCAGAACCAGAGTTTGAACTCCAGAATTTGAGTAGAGCACAAAGCTCTCCAAAAATAAGTGGCACAAGAGTCCCTTGCTAACAAAGCAAGCTCTGGTATATGGTTGGGCTGGGCGAAGGGGGCCTCCTTGGCGCTATTTGATGACAGAGTGGTAGGGGAGGCAGACCTGAACAAAGAAATCTCTCAGAAAGAAACAGGTGATCAGCCAGCGTGGCAGCAAGAGGGTGATGGTGGTGGGGAAGACAACTAATTTGTAGCTGTCAAAAGAAGAAGAACAAGTGTCAAGTCATCGCTCAAGAAGCCTATGGCACATGGGGCTTTACTGCAAGACTGTCGGGCCAATCTTGTCAGACTGTGCTGTGAAATCCATGTAAACCCGTTCTGAGACTTTTGATTTAAATCCAAGCAAGCTGAAGCCTCATGTGCCCTTCATCACACAATTCTTCAGCAAGCAAATGGTCTATAACAAATGTCTCACAGAATATTTCAAAGATAGCTTTTATATCATTAGGCCAAGGATGGATTACTAACAATGCACGGCATTGGTATGTCCTTAGAAAATAAGGTGGTGGGAAGGAGGGAGGGGGAGGCAGCAGCAGAGGGAGCCCTCCTTCACTCCTGCAGCCAAAATAAACTCCAAGGATATGATATGTTTAAATATAACAAAATGGAACTTTTAAAATCCTAGAAGAAACTATGAGATATTCTAAGTAATAAATTTAGGATGTTTGATCAAAAAAATTTGGAGAACATTACTATGTCAGTTAAAAAACAGCATATATCCCTCTCCCCAATATATCTGTTTCTTTAGTGCATATATTATACATTATATATACACATATATGTTATATATAACACATGAATTTATGCCTAAAATTATAAATAGTCATTCAGCATGCCTTAACTTTATATATATCTACATACATCTATATAGATATAGAGATCTAGATAGATATAAATTTAATCCTAACAACTCTAAGAGGCATATGTCTAGAAATCCGCTGCTCTATCTTTAGGGAGTCAATGTGTAATAATAATGCTAAACTATAAATAATGATTCACCCTATATAATATATATATAGTCATGCATTACTTAACAATGGAGATGCATTTTGAAAAATGCATTGTTAAGCTATTTCATTGTCGTACATCATAGAGTGTACTTACACCAACCTAGATGGTATACTATATTGTACACCTATAGCCTGTTACCTCTAGGCTACAAACCTGTATAGCACATTACCATACTTTAGGCAATTATAACACAGTGGTAAGTATGTGTGTATATAAATACAGAAAAGGTACAGTAAAAATATAATATTATAATCTTATGGGATGACCACCATATATGTGGGTCTGTGGTTGACCAAAATGTTATGTGGTGCATAACTGTATATAAGTATATATATATAGTCCTCCTCAGTATCCATGGGGGATTAATTTCAGGACCTCCCTTGAATACCAAAATCCAAGGATGCTCAAGTCCCTGATATAAAATGGCATAGTATTTGAATGTAACCTACATACATCTTCCTCGAATTATCTCTAGATTACTTTTAATACCTAATACAATGTAAGTGATAGTAAATAGTTGTTATACTGTATTGTTTAGGGAATAATAACCAAAAACAGTCTGTACATGTTTAATACAGATGTAGTTTTTTTTCAAATATTTTCAATCTGTGGTTGGTTGAGTCCATGGATGCAAAACTCACAGATATGGAGGGCCAACTATATACACAAATGAATATATAGTATGTAATCTTAGGGAGAGGTGAATCACCATTTACAATTGTAGGCATAAATCCATGTTTCAAATAGTATTAATAATTTTGAATATTTTGGGCCAACTTCTTATCACATCTGATGAGACTGTCAGTATTTTTCAGCCCACAATACAGCTAATGAAGAACAGAAACAAAGAGAGCATCAGAGGGCCAAGAACAGGAGGGCAATTGTCTGCTTGTAAGACACTCTGGCCAGCATGCTGCTTGCTCCCCATCAGTGGATGGCACTGATGCTTTACACTGTTGCTGACATGGCCTCAGTGACTGTGAAGATGTCCTAACATTTCCTGCATTGCCGAGTTACTCTCTCCAGTTTCAAAGTGCACACCCACATGATGGAATCTGGGTTACTAGTCCATGGCTGGCTACCCTGGGGCTGAGAGAGGGAGAACATTTTCAACTTCCCAAGAGCAAGACAGGGCTCTACATGAAATGGAAGTGCCCCAACAATAGGAAGGGATTGGATGCTGAATAGCTGTGACAATGAAAACTGTCCACTACTGCATGCCTTAGCAATCTATAGTGACTGAGAGCATGGGCGCAGAGTCAATAAATTGGAATCAAAACTGAATTAGCATTTGTCAGCCGTGAGACCTGACTGCTCTTCTAATGGGGTTCTACCAGAGAATTAAGCACCGATGCCCTGAAGCAATTGTTCTATACATATACAATGCATTAATTTCTCTCCTATGTTCCCAGAATAGCACTGGCTATGTGTCCTCCTTGGAAGAACTGAGAAAATAGTCACTCAAATCTTTTTCTCTACAGCTTAATTTTTTCACTAAACTCCTTATGAGAGAAGCTGCAGGCTTAAATAAATCAGTTATCTTTTCTATGCCTCTTTTTAGATAAAAATTGTGCCTTGTTTATAATTTTTAAAGAGAAATTAATGAGCTAAAACATGTAAAGCACTTACAACAATGCAAGGCACAATAATAAATGTCATTGCTATCAATATTATATTCATATTTGTATTTTACAGTTCTATCTACAGCACAGGTGTTCAGTAAATAGTTGAGAAATAAATGGATATATGCATGGGTGACAATGAACAGCAGTGGTGTGCAGAATAAATTAGGAGAGACAGGAGGCAGAAAGACTATTTTCAACCTGCTAGAATAACAACACAAAGAGGTAAGTAAAGAGCTTTTGAAACAGGGAGACAGTAGTGAAAATGGAGAGAACAAAGAGACTGGACTTGGAATCTGATAGGGCGTGGGGAGTGGAAATTAACTCAGACTTGTAGGCTTAAATAACTGAGTGAATAAATGGTGGAGTCATTCATAAAAAGGAAAAAATTTCCAGAGACAAATGATAAGCTAAGTTTGGGACATTCAGGTAATTAATCTTATAAGTAATCTGAAAGAGGGGATATTTATCCAAAAAGATTTTATTACGTTTTTACTTTTTTTTTTTTTTTTTTACTTTTTTACTTTGTTTAAATCCAAAGTATCCTCCAACTAGGATTGCATCCAAACCATTCCAAGAAGAGTGCCATATTTGGTGGCTTGGTCATATGGTTGTAAGTCACAAAGATAATTGTTACCACCTTTGGGAGAAGTAGAAGGAAGATGCAGGAATTTATTATTGTAATATAGAGGAATACTGTGGAATTAATGGGAAAAAATACAGCAGAGTCTCAGAAAGAGGATTGTTGGGAAAGAAAGCCATCAGGTATCCAGAAAGGACTCTGTATCAGGGTCTTCTTTCTTGGGTTGGCTTCATTATTCTCTCTCTGCAAACTAGCCATTTCTGCTACTCAGTCCACATGCCAGGAGGTGGCCATCCACCTGTAGCAGATATCAGTGTTCTGTCTAGATCCTCTCCAATCCCTTTTTGCCCTTTTTGTGGATTCCCTAGCTTTGGTATGCTTTCCTTCCAAGTAGTTCACACCTACGACTCTGTTTAGGCAGAACTGCCAAGAGGTCCTGGAGTCCCATTTGCCTAAATATAGCAGAGATGGAATTTACATTGCCCCCACCCTTAAGATGGCCCTTAGCCAATGATAATCGCTGAAGGTATATGAATGTCCTGCTCCATTGTTTCTAATCAGGAAAAACTTCAAGACTTGACTTATACTCCAGAGTACCACTTTGATGTAAGATTGAGTTCCTGTACCCTCTGCAGAACTTTGGCTTCCTCCTTTATCCTGCCTTGTTTCCTTCAATGCCTTACTGATTTCTCCTGTGAGCATTTACTTAATGATTTATTTACAGTTGTATCCTCATCTCAGGGTCTGCTTCAGAGGAACCCAATTATTATGGGTCAAATTTTGTCACCCCAAAAATATATATTGGAAATGAGGTCATTGCAAAGGTAATTAGTTAAGATGAGACAATTAGGGTGAACCCTGATCCAATAATACTGGTGTCCTTATAAAAAGGAGAAATTTGGATATAGAGGCAGATATGTACAAACAAGGAGAAAATGGCCCAATAACTAGAGTGATTTATCTAAAAGTCAAGAAACTCCAAAGATTGTGGGCAGACACCAGGAGCTAGGAGAAGCAAGGACAGATGAGAGAGAAAGCTCAGATACATCAGGGCCTTGATTTTGGACTTTTAGCCTCCAGAACTGAGAGAATAAATTTCTGTTTTTTAAGCCACCAAGTTTGTGTGCTTTATTATGGCAGCCCTAGGAAGCTAATGCACTAATCAACAACAGCCGTGCTCCTGAGTTTTTACACCTCTTCTCTTTGAGAGATAGTAGACTGACACTAGATTCTCTTAGCTCCTATTCCAAATTCTCACAGTACAGATTTTGATTGGATCATCCTGGTCCTTCAACTACATCTAGGAGGTAGAGCAACATTGTGTAAACACCCATGTTGTGATTAAGAGAAAACAGTTTCTATAAAAAAGAGAGGGCACTGTTTGTCCTATGGGATGGAGAGATATCCCCCAAATGGCCAGTACAAAAAGATTTCTCAGAATGGAATTTTCTGAGAAAACTGTACAGTCCTAATGCCAAACTAGCATGTATCCAGCAAGAACTGATGAGGGAGTTTGGTTACTTTTTCAAATTCAGAAGACGTTCCAAATTTATAGGGTTTCCAAAACATGTGATTTGAAAAAGCTTCAAAGTTGATTAGTGTTGCCATTTTTACTTCCTGATTTGGCTTCTCAATAGCAACAATGCATGCTACAGAATAACATTAATTCAGAATGAACAACAAATCTTGCGGGGCGCTGAAACGTGAAGTCAATTTATGTCAAATGTTGTTACACAGGGATTGAAACTTAATAAACGGAAATCTTACCAGTATATCTATGAATTTACTCAGCAGAACAGTATTTTATCTTTTAAGCCAACTCTAAAAGGGAGAAGAAAAGAAATGAAGTTAGGGTAAGTTTCCTTTGCTTTTTTTCTCATGATTCAAACTCAAAGCAGAACATTTTTGTACATTGGCTCAAAAGGTGAATTTCATTTCCACTATCTCAGCAGCAGCCAATTTGAACCTTATTCAAAGTTGATTGTTTTCAAGCAGTTACTAGTATACATGTATTTATTGATGGACAGGCACTGTGTCTCATTTTTCTTCTACTTTCTCTACTAATCTAGTTATGAAATGTGATTTTCAGCAACTCTGAACATATGTGCAATGAGATGAAATGTAATTTGTTTATTGTAATATCCATCCAACTTTTCTTTTAAAATAATATTTATTTTCTCTTTTATGGCATAGGAATTTCAAAGAAGGGAGCCTGGATACTTGAAGTTTCTTCTTGAGTAGAGATAGTGTTACCAGCCTCCAAGTGAAGGTTTTTCCAAGTTCTTGGTGAATGCTGGGGAAATGAATTTCAGGATACACCACATAAGCCAAGTAAGTGACAGCTTTTTATTAAAAGTAAAAGTACACTCTCAGGAGAGACAGTAAGCAGGCTCAAAAAAAAAAGCAGCTGCACTGGCAGGAAGTGGTTTTAGAGCTTTTGTAGTTTTACTAATTGAGAGGAGGAATATTCAGGACCAAGGGGTTGGTTTTTATTAAGAATTTAGGTAGTAATTTATAGAATTGGTTTCCCTCCCATTTTCATACTTTATATGATTGTCTCAAAACTGTCATGGTGATTTCAAAGGCAGACAAATTTTTAAACCATAATGTAAATAATATTATAATCAGCCAGAATTCATGTAAGATGACAGAAATAACTGACAAGCCAGGTGAAGCTAGTTCTTTCCTGTGGTTATCAGCCCCTCTAGTTAGTTCTGCTTGAGGGTTTTTTATTTTAATACCTGCACCCAATCTGCAAGTCCCTGCATCTGGTCTCAGCCCTGTCTCCTACTATAACAGTAGTGGCTTTGTAATTACATTGTCTAAATATTTGACTATCACTGTCAAATATTTCTAAGAAACCCAGAAGCAGACCCCGCGATGAGGATTCAAGGGCAAGTGATTTATGAAGGAAGTTCTCCCGGGAGAACCTGGCAAAAGAGTGAGAAAAACAGGAAAGGGAAGGGGAAGAAAGGGTATGATTTTAGGCCAAGTCTGTACCTTGGCCTGATCCTGAATAAATCACAGCTCAGAATTTATGCTATTTCAGGGCAAATATCTGGGATTTCTCACTCATACACCAGCCAGTCATTGAATAAAGGTAACTAGAGGCAGGGGTAGGAGGAGCATGTCAACTCCCAGGCACTTCAAACTTTTTGCTGTGGTGGCAAAGCAAACCCACTAGCCCAAAGGCAGTCTTCCAAAGAGAATCACAGGTATGTGCTATTAGAAGCAAAACACAAAAACTGGAAGAACAATGCTCAGAATTGCTAAAAGAGATCCAGCAGTATATCTTTTTTTTTATTTATTTCAGGATGTTACAGGGGTATAAATGTTTACATTACATATATTACCTTTGCCCCATCCAAATCACAGCTTCAAGCAATATGCTTGATGACTTCTTTATGCCAGGTATCTTCCAACTGACTTCATTAGGATAGAAAGTACAGCCTTTTAGTTCAGCTTCTCCCTAAGCTTAGATGGTCTGCTTTAGCCATCTTCACTGTAGCCCCCATGCCTAGCCCAGACTCCTGGATCACCATATCTCACCCTGATGTCAATGTCCTCAGTCCCCACTAATCTGGCAGGGTGGATTCAACATAGTCTAATTCTTTTTTGTTCTTTGAAACCTGACTAACTTGTGACACAGACTTAATTGAAGGCAAAACTAAATCTTCAATAATACTGCAAAACTGAAGTTGCCAACATTATTATTTTAGACAATATAATGTTTAAACATCATGAAAATCTTAAAGTCTATTTATTAAGCCTGTCATTATCTATTCAAAAACTTCAATTAGTAATACAATATGTCTGCATGTCTCTCTGCCATGACCCTCATATATTGACTCATTTCTGATAAAATCTGAGAAGCAAATATAGAATTCTTCTACAGCAAACTTCCCTATGGGCTGCTATAATCAAGAAGAATAATCCAAATGGGCTGCAAATACCATAAATGATCATAGCAGTGTCCAAGTAGAATTGCTATAACTTGGCAAGATGATCCCAAGCTTTGTATTCAGCTTCTCCTTTCTTTGTAGGATTTATACATGTGTGGGCATGTCTGGAATTCTGAGGATTCAGTCAAGGAAACATCTACTTATGGGAGAGGTTGATTTGCCTCCTGGGAAAGAATTTCCATGAGGAAGAGTCATATGGGCAGAGTATAGTCAAGGGCAGTGTATAGTATGTGAGGGAAAAGGGCAATGGTAAAAAACAAGAAAAAGTCAGTTATTCCAGCTCTCGCTCGATCCTCCAGTCCAGCTCCAAAGAACTCATGCCTAAGTCCCAGTGTGAGGAGCCATTATTAACAGGAGAAAGGAAGAGTTCATGTGTAAAGACATTATTATGATAAGACATCAACCATATTAGTTCCAGCATCTCTGTTGGTGATGGCAGACAGCATGGCATTGCTGGCTCTTTCCTTCCAGGCATTTTAGGTGCTCTTTCTGTCACAATTTATACTCTGATTATCTAAAGTCGTCCCTTTCAACCTAGGAGATAAAATATGTTGTGTTCAGAAAATACCCTCCAAATTGCAATCCAAGACAGAGGGCCCTGAGACAGCGTGACCTCAGAAGGACACTATTAGAGGTGGCCTCAGTGGTTTTGGAGAGGAGGGCTGGGCACAGCCACCTCTGCTCAGATTCTGTGGGTATACACAAGTAGCAGGCCTATTGGTGGGTGTGCACTGCTAGTTACCACCTTAGGAATAGGCAGTGAAGGGAGTAATCATTGCTTCATTTAACTTTTGAAAGAAAAAGGAAGAGAGATGGAATTAAGTGTACATAAGAGAAATACACAATGTTTAAAGAATAATTATATACGAAACACTTGTGTAAAACTAATAGGCCATCACATTCTTCTCCCTTTCCCCCAGGGGAGTAACCATAGTTCTGCCATTTGAGATAATGATTTCCTTCATTTTCTTTATAATTTTTCAACTTAAGTATGGATTCCTACAAAATATAATTTTTTACTTTGTTTTTGAAATTTTACATGAATAAACTCATATTGTTAGTATTTTTTGTGACTGTCTTCTTTAGCTCAACATTGTTTGTGATAGTAGGATATAGCCATTTCCCCCTCATTTTTATTTTTGGATATAAATTTATTTTCTGGATACCACACAATTTGTATTCATTCTACTATTGAGGTACATGTAGATTGTTTCCAGCTGTTGGTTTTATAAGCAATACTGCTCAAATACTCTTGTTTTCAGAAACACACATGAAAGAATTCCTCTCAAGTATATCAACAGTTGTAGAATACAACTTCAGTTTATTAGAGAATGTCAAATTGCTTCAAAGGCAGTTATACCAATTTAACCTCCCACCAGTAATACTTGGGAATTCTTGTTGCTCCATGTCATCACCAGTCTGAATTATCAGATTTTCAGTGTTTGTTAATCTGTTGGATATTGTGATATTTAAATTTCATTTCCTTTATTACTAACTAGGCCATCTAATATATTTCTGGCTGCTTTGACTTTTATGCTATTGTAAATGATATCTTTACTTGGATTCCATTTTCCATTTTTTAAAAATAAACTTTTTGAGATAAAATTTACACAGATAACATGAATCCATTTTAAATGTACAGTTCAATGAGTTTTGACAAATGTATGCACCCACGTAACCACGACCTCATCAAGATATAGACTATTTCTCTTGCCCCCGGGAACTTCCTTTATGCCCCATTTGCAAATATTCACCACTAATTCCCATCACAGAGCAACCATTGATCTTTCTTTCACTAGATTTAGATTAGTTTTGCTTGTTTTGGAATTTCATATAAACATAATCATATAATAAACACTTGTGATAGCTAGTATCAAGATGATCCACAATGATCACTGATTTCTGGTATACATACCCTGTGTAGCCCCTTCCCACATTGTACCAGCATTGATCTCTGTGACCAACAGCATATAGCAGAAGTAATTGTATGTCACTTCTGAGGTTAGGTTATGAAAGCCACAGAAGCTTCCATCTTGGTCTCTTTCACTCTCACTCTGTTGGATCACTTGTTCCAGGAAAAGCTATGTCCTGAACAGCCTGATGGAGAGACACATGTGGCAAGCCATGTATGTGATTGAACTTGAAAGCAGATCCTCCACCCCTAGTCATATCTTAGATGACTACAGCTCCAGCTGAATCTTAATTGCAACTTCCTGAGAACAGTGAGCCAGAATCATATAGCTAAGCCACTGCCAAACTCCTGACCCAGAGAAATTGAGATAATAAATGTTATTTTAAATCACTGAGTTTTGGAGCAATATTATGCGATAGATAACTAATATGGCACTCTTTAATGTTTAGCTTCTTTTACTCAACATAACATTTTTGAGATTCATCAATGTTATTGCATGTATGTTTTTTCCTCTTTATTCCTGAGTGATATTCCATTATATGACTATAATAATATCTATTTAAATATCATTGCTGATGATGTGGTTCAGGGCACGTTACTCCAACATATGGCGACTTGTTCTATTGAGCATTTTAAGCTGAAAGAATTTGAGAAATGGCACATACAGAAAGGACTTTCTGATTGTCCCCTGAAGCAGGTCATAATACCCTCATGTAAGAGGAACCCTCTGTGGGAGAACAGAATATGCTGTCCCAGATTATGAAGGATTGTTGAGCTGAAGACAATTAAGAAGGAGCAGATACAGGAAAGCTCTCTGCCCTCCATTTGCCTAAAAGAAGAACATAGATTTACAAAGAATAAAGGTATTCTGTCCTGTCTTCTACTGGGGAGATCAAAAGTTAACCACTGAAGATAGCCTTAGACCCTAATTAGTCTGGAAATGGTAACAGAGACATCTACATGAACAAGCTTTTCTAACTAGCCTTTTTCTGCCATTTATTTACCTTCCCCCAAGTTGCTGACCCTGAAGACTCCAAGTACTTTTCCTTTGTCTTGTCACTTCTCTAAAGATTTACTGTTCTTTGTTGAAGGTGCTATCTGTATAAGCTGGAAATCAAAGGCACCTCTTTGAAAACTAGTCAATCCCTGGGTGCTCCCATGTATGTATGAAATACACAGGTTAATAAACATCTGTTTGTTTTTCTCTTGTTAATCTGTCTTTTGCAACAAGGTTCTATTCCAATAAGAACCTATGGGGTTATTTTTCCCCCTTCACCTCCCTGTATCCCTAGGAAAGGAGTATCTTAACTTATGAAGACAAAGGGACCTTCCCTTGACTCTTTTTTCTACCCTGAATCAGATCATAGCAACTAGAATTCTTCTTCCTTGCCTGAAACAATCCATAAAAACTAGGAAGGTCACTCTCTGACCTCTTCCCTTCTTTTCTAAAGATCCTCATATGACAGGTATTCTGTCCTATACCTATGGGGAAGACCTGTCATGCAGAAACACAAAAAGGAATCTGAACAGATAGGACTTGCTAAGCTCCCTCAGTCTATTACCATTAGATCATACCCATTTTGTCTAATCATACTTTTATATGACTGTCCATTCTTCATCAAACCTAAGCATAAAAATACATTTTTTTTCCTGGGTCTTTGGGTCTTCATTTCTGAAGGCTCTGTGTCATATAAAACTTTTTTTAAATAAATTCGTTATGTTTTTCTCTTGTTAATCTTTCATTATAAGAATGTGTCAGCTGAAGAATGATGAGGTTCATAAATTTGGAAAGGAGAGCTTTATTTCTCACAGAGGGTTGCAGCCTACATGGTGACCATTTTGACAGGGTAGGAAGCATAGCCTCTGGCCCGAAGCCAGACACAAGTAGTGGGAATAGGAATTTATGCTGAGCAGGGTGGCAGAATATACATACCTAACAAGCTACAAGGAGGAGTCACAAGTATTTATGAAAGGGGAAACATGTGCATATGCAACTGAGCTTCATGCTACTTTGTGGGATCCATGTTCGGAAAATGGCAGCATTAGCATGATCCAAAGGTGGAGTTTTTGGCCCTCTGATGTCAAAAGGTGAAGCAGAGGGCACAAAAACCCTCTTTATGCAGCCTGCATAGGCTGGTCAGAACCACTCTATGGTCAGCAGTCTTGTATCAGGAAGGAATGCTTGTTTGTTGTACTAAAACCACAAAGGGGAGAAGTAACATTAGACAATTGACTGAAATCAGTGGTGGAGCAAATCTTTCCAAAAAACTGGTTTTGTTAAACCCTTGGGGAATAAAGCCTAATGGTGGTTAGCAAGGGAGGGGATATAATGAGGCATGTCTGACCTCCCATCCTGTCGTGGTTGGGAAGTCAGTTTTTAAGGTTTTTCTGGGGTTACCTTGGCCAAGAGGGGTCCATTCAGTCAGTTGGAAGGCTTAGGATTTTATTTTTATTTCTCAGGTGTCAGTCATAAACCTAGTGATGGGTAAAGAAAATATATTGCTTTTTCTCCCTTACAGTAGTGATGTGTTTGTACATTTGGCCCAGAGAAACACAGTTCTGTTGGTGATTTTGATGCTGATAAAATTTACTGAAATGGAATGTTTCACATTAGTATTATATGTGCTTTTCAATTTAAGATTGTGGAAATGGTTCATATGTATTTTAAGGGTAGTGACCAGGATTCTTTTGTTACTTGATTCCTCACAGAGTACTACTACAGAGTAGTATAGACAGTCCCTGACTTATGATGGGTTCAATTTACAATTTTCGACTTTACCATGGTGTGAAAGCCATATACATTCCTCAACTTATGATGGGGTTTATCTGGACATAACCTGATCATAAGTCAAGGAGGATCTGTACTCAACAGATATTTGTTGAATGAGTAAATTAATGAAATTGGTGAAGTATTCCATTATTCATTTTCTGCTACCTCTACTGGCCACCATTAAAGTTTTCCTTTTTTCTTTTTCTTTTATGGAGGTAAAATTTTTAAAAATCTATCTAAAAAATTCTACTGTCCTCTAATATAATCTAAGAGTTATTTGTGTGGTAGAGGAAAAGGGCAAGCAGTTAAAACTCCTCAAGAAATCAGAGTAGAGGAATCGTAGGTGTTTAAAATTCTGATTAGCCAGGGAACTCCTGTGATGAGATTGGGCTGCTGAAAGAAGGACTTCCTCTCTCCCCTCCCTTTGAATAGAATAATGTACATGAAAAGCATGTATGAAAGAGGAGAAGCATAATCTTAGGAAATGTGCTATTTCATTGTTTCTTCTGAGATGAGCCATGCAACATACACTATTAATATCTACACCATTTGTGCAAAATGCATTCATTCAGCAAATGAACAACAGGCACTCATTCAGCAAATGAATGCCTATTGGCATTCTCTGGGGACATGCACACGAATTAATTTGCTTTCCAGGAGGGCCATGAACTCACAGGATGGATGATCTCTATCCATGAAAAAATTTAGAGATAAGAAAGATTGTCTGCTTAGGAGTGAGTGCATGGGGGCAGTGGGGAAGCGGTAGATATACTGACATGTTGATGTATTAGGTCTTGTATTTTTTGTACATACTCTCTCTTCCTTGACTGCACCTTTTACGCATTTCCAGTGCTTGAAAAATTGTTTAATTTATAAGCATATGCAAAAGTTCTATATCATGCTTCCTCTAAGATTCTCTTCAAGCCAATTTCAAAGACTTCTCTCTTTAAATATCTCTTAAAGATGTTTGTAGGAGAAAAAGTCAGGGTTAGGTAATCACTGTTCAATTGAATACAACAAAAGTACAAGCAAACAATTAATAGAGAACCTCTGGTTAAAGGGCTTTACCCTCCTGACTGATGGACTGATGTGAAAGGTAAAGTGAAGAACTTCCTGGAAGCTGTGAATTTCATTTAGGTTTATTAGAAAATTGCCGAGCATTTTATTAGAGATGCTAATTCTTTTCCAGAATATTTTGAAATGTGTACATATATATCTACCTTTCCGTATATATCTATATGTATATTAAAGTAATCATGAGTTTATACTGATGTCTCTGACTCTAATCCAGCACCACAAAGCTTATTCTATCCCTCCCCTTTCGCTTATTTATAACTTCTTTCTCTGATAGTGAGAAACCTGGTTCTCATTATCTACTACAAGGGTCAATGAACTTTTCCTGTAAAGGGATAGTTTTTCCTATACAAGACAGTAAATATTTTAGGTTTTGGTGGCCATACAAGTCTCTATCACAACTCCTCGGCTTTAATTTTTTTATAATCTTTATATGTTATAAAGTGTTATTTTTCTTTTGGTTTCTTCAGCCATTTAAGAATTTTAAGAAAATGTTCTTTGTGGGTCACACAAAAATGAGCTAGATTTGGTCCACAGGCCATAGTATGCTGACACTTGTTCTATGGTGTATTAATTTGTTCACTGTAGTCTTCTTGTATAGTAGTTTCAGAATTGCTAATCCATATCTCCATGATTAACAAGTTTACCACTTAAAGCACAGTGTTTGTATACAGTACTTTGTGCCTCTATCCTTACAGTCAAAACACTATTTTCCAAAGTTACTAGGTCACCTCCTTTCTTCCCTATGCCCATCAATGTGATAATATTGACAGGGTTCAAGACACACTACTCCAATGTTTGGAACGTTGGCATTTGAGAAAACAGCAGAACCAGGACGTTCTCTCTCAAACCTTCTACTGCCCTTCTCCCCTGTGGAAAGTCATAAAACCTAGGAAGGATTTTTTTGAGCTTCCCCTGAAGCAGATCATAAGACCCACATTTGAGAGGTGCTCTACATATACCCAGAGGAAAGGAACATCCTTATCTCTGAAGATGCAGGTACACAGAGAAGAATCTGGCATGACTGGAAGTTTATGCTTGCTCACTTGGCCATTTCTGGCAGGGCTGGAGATTGGGCCACATTTTTTTTTCTGTAGTATTTGGTAGAGCAGCTATTTCTAAATATTTTCTATCTTTATAGGTTGCCCCTTTCCTGGCCCTTAGGCCAGAGAAAGTAGGCCTTTCTTGAGGCTTTTTTTTTATCTTTGCCCATTGGTGTTTCTGAGCTGCTGGCTTCTCCAGGACACAGTCTGGGAAATATGAATCAAACACACACCAAAAAACTCACCAGTGTATCATTCCTTTGGTTCTGAAGTTCCTAGCTGGTCTGACTTCTCTCCACCTTTCAGAGCATTCTTGTGATTGTTTTCTATAATATGTTCAAGATTTTTACTTGTACATAGTGGGAGGAATAGAGAAAAGTATATCTCCTCCATCTTCCCAGAAGTGAAAGTCTAAATGAAAATTTTTTGTAATTCAATTTTTTCTCCTTTATTAGCTCATTAGTTCTAACTCTATTTTTGCTATTTTAGTGGTTGCTTTAGAGTTTTCAGTATGCATCTTTAGCTTTTTTCAGTCTACTTTCAACTGATATCATACCAAATTATTTATAGTATAAGAACCTTATAGTAGTACACATCCATTTCTCCCCTCCTGACCTTTTTACTATTGTTTTCATACATTTGCTTTTATTTATGCTGTAGATATCAGACTATGTTTTTTATTATTTTTGTTTAACATTAAAACATTTACTGGTTGTTCATGTAGTCGCCAAGAGCAAGCAGGCCCTACTGGATCTGTACAGCTAACTCTCTTGTTGGAGCCAAGAACTCCAGGTTCAACATTTAAAGAGTAAATTGTCTTTTACAAAGATGAGAAAAAGGTGTTACATATTTACCCATGTACTTACCATTTCTGATGTTCTTTAATCTTTTGGGAGATATGTATTTTTTTATCCAGCATCATTTTCCTTCTGCCTGAAGAATTTCTTTTAACTTTCTTCTTTTGTGGATCTGCTGATAATGAATTTCTTCCATTTTTGTATGCCTGGAAAAGTTTTTATTATGCCTTTATTTAAATAGCTTTATTGATATATAATTCACAAACCATACGATTCACCTACATAAAGTGTAAATTCAATGGTTTTCAGTATATTTACGCAGTTGTACAAACATCATCACAATCAATTTTTGAACATTTTCATGACTCCAAAAAAAAAAAAAAACCCTTGTATCCATTACCAGTCATTTCCCATTTCCCCCTAATTCCCTCAGGCCTAGGCAAGCACTAACCTACTTTCTATCACTATGATTTGCCTATTCTGGATGTTTCATGTAAGTGGAATCAATCACCATGTGGCTTTTCATGTCTAGCATCTTTCAGTCAGTATAATGTTTTCAAGGTTCATCCATATATCATATATCAGTACTTCATTAAAATATTATTAGGCAGATGTAGTTTAGTAGTT
Organism: Indri indri; assembly: GCA_004363605.1. NCBI lineage: Eukaryota > Metazoa > Chordata > Mammalia > Primates > Indriidae > Indri > Indri indri. The sequence goes on from RJWJ010002180.1 coordinate 48,122, forward strand.
ATTAAGTCATGAGTTTTAAGCTACAGTTGAAACAATGATAGCCTGTTAAACTGAAAGTTAGAGATAGAGGAAAAATGGAAGAGAAGGGTTTGGTTATATGCCCATTAATAAATAGATTACTATGAACAATGCCATAATGTTCCAAGAAATAATCACCACTAGATTTTTGTGAATGATTTTATTCATTTCTACATAATTAAACCTTCTTCCACTGATATTTGTCAACAGTATAGTTTTATAAAGTCATCTGCTTCTGTAAAAAACTAGTCCTGGAAATTCTGTGTCTTAAATTCCCTTTAGGTTGTCTCCTGGGTGTCAGACTATAGAGGTGACATCAGCATATATCCATGAGTCTATTTCCTCAAACCTAACTATATTGAAATAGTTAACAGGATCTTCACAGGGCCTTCCTACCAAATCTCTTAGGTTTTCTTTGATAATTCTTTCAAAAATATTTGTCAACCTGGAACTTAAATCTTTGGTTTCAGATAGATACGAAGTGAGAGCAGAAATTCCCTATTGATGAGAAGACTATCACTTTATTCTAGGAACTATACCAGAATAGAGAAGAGTGAAAGCTCTTATTGGGATATAATTCTGAAGCATGTGGACCTCCCTGTAACATTTAATAATGACTTGGTTGATTATTACAAAGGTAAAAATATGTTATGGTCAGTAGAGGAATTGGTGAATCTTGAGCATCTTGGTATTAGTCCTGTAAAACGTATGCCATGATCATGAACATCTGATAAAATTTTTCAAGAATTCACTTTGTTAATAACATGTCACACCTTGCGTAAGAATAAAAGTGAGACTCCACACATATTAAAAAGATTTCCCACTATTAAAAATATCTTTATATAATAGCACTTTGTCTTGTGCAAAGTTAATGTAGGATAGGCTGAGCTTCTTTGATTTGACAGTTTTCTCCAAATGTTACACTCTAGTAAAGGGCAACATATCATTCTGTTGAACCAGTTAAGAACAAAATGAACATACCAAACGAACTAAATTTCTAACATTCCTTTTTGCTTATGAGTGCCACTTTATGGGTTATAAGATTAAGAAAAGTCCTTTAGTGCTGTCTAGCAGTTGCCTCAGGAGCAATAAACACAGGGTGCAAAAGACACCTTTCAGTTGTATTATTTTAAATTTGAGTTCTGAACTCAGAGGAAAGCAACATCATAACAGTTTTCAGATGAGAGTACAATTGTGTGAAAATAAGAAAGGTCCAGAGAGCAGCAATAGCATGTAGCAACCATAACAGAATGGTTTCATAATGAACATTAGGAATTTAGTTCTTTATGTCAGTTTGCTTACAGTTGTCTCCAGTCATGGAATTACCAAAAGCAGATAAAAACATAAAAATTAACAGCCTCTTTTGAGATGCACAGTCAGGGTGAGTGAGGCAAAAATTATTTGCCATCTGGGTAGAATATACTGAAAGCAAAGAACATCTTTTTATTGCCTCACATTCAGAACAGACAGCACTCTAAAGACCTTTTTATTTTGTCTTCTGAGCTACCAGCATCTCCTCTCACTTAAACATAAAATTTCTTCATAAATAAAATATACATGTACGTATATAATCATAGTAAAAATGACAGATTATAACATAATTTGAAAATTTAAGCTGTAGCTTTTAACCTTTGTAAACATATAAGAAAGTATTTTTCTATATTCCCAAATATGTTTAAATATAAATGAAAATACATAAATGAAAACTATTGTTTAGTGTCCAATTACTTTTGCTCTTTTTATCTCTATTCACTTTGATTTCTTTAAAATTTTTCCAGGTAATTTAAGAGTATTTATTAATTATACCAATATAATATATAGAGAAGATCTAAAATTATAATTGCAAGATCCTTAATTAGCTAACTAATTACTACTTGATTAGTAAATTAATTAATAGTGCAGTCACTACTGACATTAAAAAAAACTTCTCCGTAAACTTTAACACCCTGAAATTTTACTCAGATAGTGCAAATGGTGTATTTCTGTGGTTCACATAATTTGAAACATTGCTAGAGTTCACAAGAACAACAACAAAAAAAATCAGAAGGATACTAGTTATTATAATTCAATTTAATTGAATATTCATGTTTAAATTTACATGTTCCTAAAATTTTTGTAATGGTAATGATAACTTACCTGACCCCATTAAAAAAGTATAGGACTGGGAAGCAGAGGTGGGCGGATTGTTTGAGCTTAGGAGTTCAAAACCAGCCTGAGCAAGAGCGAGACCCCGTCTCTACTAAAAATAGAAAGAAATTGGCCAAACAACTAAAAATAGAAAAAATTAGCCGGGCATGGTGGCGCGTGCCTGTAGTCCCAGCTACCTGGGAGGCTGAGGCAGGAGCATCACTTGAGCCCAGGAGTTTGAGGTTGCTGTGAGCTAGGCTGATGCCACGGCACTCTAGCCCGGGCAACGGAGTGAGACTCTGTCTCAAAAAAAAAAAAAAATAGTATAGGAAAGTCTCAGTTAATTAGACTATTTTGTAAGAAAATAAAATCAAGTGCTGTATATATCAAATACTGAACTGTGATAGACCCAAAAAGAAAACATGTAACTATCTTTTAAAACAAATCTAACAAACCAGTTTAATTTGTACATGACTTACTGTTAGAGTAATAAAAGAACTTTCATAATCCTCTCATCTATTTATTAGATAATATTAAAATTATTTCAATTTTGCTTAAAAGCCTTTATTTAGAATAGTTTCTTAAAACTGGACTGATACCAATGTTCATTTCTTTGTTTCTTATCTTAGTAACCTAAAGTTCACCCATATACCTAAAACTTGTTACCTTTTGAGCACATTTTTTTTCTTTTTGGTTTTCCCCTTTTTATCTATGAGTTCTCGAGACCATTTATTCTAAAAGCATATAAACTTAGTTCCTAGACCAATTAAAATATAAGCTCCATGAAATAGGATAAATTTAACAACCTTGTTAATTTCCCTCCAGATTAGGCAATTTAGTTTCACAAATTGTGCAACTAAGGAGGGCGATCCCTTTATGCTCTACCTAGATCCAGCCTCAGGAAAGGACTTGCCTCAGCTGCTGGGAGCTGTGTCATGGATATCTCAGCCAGGAAGAGCCCACAAAGTTTCCTCTGCTCTTCTGATCCATGTGGAGATATAAATATCCAATCATCTCCATTCAACAGGGAACAACTCTGAAGGGCCATTGTAACCCTAGAGTGCCCCATATGGTTGCCCCAAACTATTGTTTGGTTTGCATTGTAGCTGGGACTTCTCCCTCTTCCCACGCCTGCTTGAGCCCTGTACCTCCCACAGGTATCAATCAATTCATAAATATCCTGCATGCCAAACTCTGTCTCCGGGTCGATGTCTAGGAGAGCTCAACCTGTAACATTAAGTAAATAGTTTGCCTCTGATAATATTATCTATATTTCCAGAGGTATTTCCGTCTCTTGGTCTATTCTGGCCAATGCCTAAGTCACTGTGCCCAGCGCAGAATTGTCTTTCTCTTTAACATCACAGAAAAAGATAGGTGATATTAGCTGAACAGATCTTCCATTCCTTCTTCATCTCAAGATGAATCTCTCTGTTTCTGTTTGAATTTGATGTTCTCATGGTGCATACAAATGATCAATCCCTGCAATCAATTACCTGTAAGTTTTCAGAGATACTTTAAGCAAACAGGCAGCTGTATATCTACAATCTCTCTGGTCACAAACAGAAGGAATTATAAATGACCGTTTACAGACACAGGGAGACATGAAAAATGGCTAGGCAAATTATGACAGTTTTGGCTAAATGAAAAATAAAAGAAGACACAAAGTCTCTGTGGAGGGAACACAAAGGAACTTCCTGAAACCAAAAGAAATGAATGATTATTTGCCTACTGTATCTTTGCTAGGGGCTTTGGTCATCCCTTAGTAACATAATTTAATATATTGAACAAAAGTCTGTGGAAACATACCCAACTCTCCTTTCCTCCAGTTCTATGACATCCTTCAGACATCAAGTGACCTTTTCAGGCACTCATGAGAGGAGCAGGGTTGGGGACATTTGCTATAACTGCCCAAACCATGAAGACACCCAGTACTCACTCTAGCTCCAAACTTCTCCAAGTTTCTCCAAGTTTTCATTATCAGATTTGGACAAGCAAAAACTCTAAAAACGAGCTCAAATGCCACATCTCATCAAAAAAAAAAAAAAAAAAACCCACCAATCAACAGCAGCAGCTGCAGAACAGTAAGGCCAAGGAGATATGAAGATCTCAATGTCATTCTTGGTGCAGTGTTACTTCACTATGGTAGGTACCAAAATGGCGAATTTCCAAATTCTTAAAAAAAGAATACATGTGGTGCTTGTTTTTCCATTCTTGGGATACTTCGCTTAGTAGAATGCGTTCCAACCCTATCCAGGAGTATACAAGAGGTGCTATATCACCATTGTTTCTTAAAGCTGAATAGTACTCCATTGAACATCACATAATTGTACATATAAGAATAGCATCTATTGGATGTCGGGTAGGGAGGGAGGGGGAAGGGGGAGGGGCGAGGGGGAGGAGGGGACGGATATATGCATACACAAAGGGTGCAATGCGCACCCTCCGAGAGATGGACATGCTTGGGACTGGGACTTGGGGGGAAGGGGGGGCAAGGGCATCATACGTAACTAAACACCTGTACCCCTATAAACAACAAACAATAGAAAAAAAAAAAGATAAAAAAAAGGAATATATGACAAATTTATGATGCAAAAGTTTTATTTTAAGTTTGTTGCAAGAGACTAGGCCTCTAACTCAGACAAGTAAATGATTTTACCCTTGGTAGAGATATAGGAAAAAAACTGATTAGGAAATTATTGTTAGACTAGGTTATGAGATGAAAACGAATATTTGCTTAAAGATATTTAGACCTTTGCCATATAGATAGGTGGGTAGGTTAGTAAATAATATCACCAATTTTTTAAAAATTTCATTTAGGTTTATCAGACCAACACCCAAGCATATTATCAGTAATAATAATTACTTCTCTGGCTGGGCGCGGTGGCTCATGCCTGTAATCCTAGCACTCTGGGAGGCTGAGGTGGGTGGATCGTCCTGAGCTCAGGAGTTCGAGACCAGCCTGAGCAAGAGCGAGACCCCGTCTCTACTAAAAATAGAAAGAAATTAATTGGACAGCTAAAAATACATATAGAAAAAATTAGCCGGGTATGGTGGTGCATGCCTGTAGTCCCAGCTACTTGGGAGGCTGAGATAGTAGGATTGCTCGAGCCCAGGAGTTGGAGGTTGCTGTGAGCTAGGCTGACGCCACGGCACTCACCCCAGGCAAAAGAGTGAGACTCTGTGTCAAAAATAAATAAATAAATAAAATAATTACTTCTCTGAAGGAGATTGGGGATTGCATCAACTGGGTTTGAGTCATGTTTTTTCCCTTTGTTCATCTCTAAACCAAATTCTCTTATCCACAAGGTCCAGCTCAATACTTCCTTTGAGCAGAAATGGCATTCCAATGTGGAATTGGGGAACAGGAGCAAAGAGGCATGGTTGAGAAGGTAGATAGACAAAGATGTAGAAGAAAAAGTGGCATGGCAATGCAGAAGTCAGGATGAGCTCTGCCTAACTCAGGTGGGCACTGCTTACTAGGGACATATGGGAACAGGATTCCAGAGTTAAAGAAAAAGTTACATGGGGCCCCCACATTTGTTCAACTGGGAGAACTAAGGTTCTTTTTTTTTTTTTTTTTCATTTATATTCACTTGGTTAGCAACTATGCAGGAACCCTTTGTTCACGTACCTTCTAGACCAAAGTAAGCGAGGAAGCCTATGACCTGCTGTCTTTCTGGTCTCTAATGTTTTTGTATCAGAAATGGGCAACTGTTTGGGTAACCAGAGGTCTCTGGTGTATCTGTGATTACAGTAAAGATTTTTGATGTATTGAAACTCCATTGAAATGGAGAGTAAGTGGAGCTCTTTTATCCTTTGCAGTTCAGCAGGGTGCATTTTTTACACGATCTCTTGTTCCAAAGGGAGAGATGAATGACACAGTACTTTTAAAGGCTCTAACTAATCATAGAAAAAATTATTAATAACATTGAGAAAAAAATTCAGACTAATGAACCCACTATTAAATTTTATCCATCTTGTAGCTCTAAACTTGTGCTGTTTGAAGTATGATAAGGTACACACTAGACATGTGTGGTTACTTGAATTTGAATTGGTTAAAATAAAACTTAAGGATTCAATTCCCCAGTCACACTAGCTGCATTTCAATTGCTCGACAGATACATGTGGCTAGTGTCTGTCATACTGGACAGCACAAATTTATGGAACATTTCCATCATTGCAGTATGTTCTGTTGGAAAGTGTTTCTCTAAATAAGACAATGTCTTAAAAAAAAAAAAAAACAGACTAATGTGCCCACTACTAAAAGTCTTATGTTTAAATATACATATACCATATATAGAAAGTGTATATATATATATGCCCATAGAAAGTCTATATAAAGTATATTTTAATTAAAAACAATGGTCCCCTCCCAATTACCATAATACTCTATTTTAATTCATTTCCTTCAACTTGCATATATAATTTTATGCACTCATATTTGTATATACCACTTTATATTCTGTTGGTTTTACTTAACATTATATGAAACACATTGTTTATGTTTCTACATAATCTTAATTATCATTTTAATTCCTGCATAATATTCTATCATGTTGCTGTACCATAATTTATTAAACCATTTCTCCAATGTTATACATTCTCTCAGTGTTTATTTCTTTCTTTATCCTGATTAAGGTTACAAGGCATTTTCTGTGTGTAAATGTTTCTGCTGTTCTCTTGTATTTCATAATCACCTCCTCTACTCACATATGCTTTACAACGGCTATCCCATTTAGAGCCTCTGTAGTACCCAGAATATAAAACTGTCTCTGACTAATTTAATCTGCACTCAAAACAAATAGTTTATGGAAGGCAGTGGATTTAGCAGTTATTTTGACTGTGTGCCTTTGGTGGACAACCTTGATTTAATTATGTGATTTTCATTATGCTGCAGCTTTCATTCCCTTATATTCTGTAATGCTTTTGGCCCCAGAGAAGGTCTCTAGAAGAATAGAAGCCATGTGAACCAGCAGAAATAACTGTCAGACCCTATTTTAATTTCACCTGCAAGCTCAGTCCTCTCCCACCCCTGAGTTATATTCCTAACAGAAGTGGTGAGACTAGGATCTGGTGGTCCAGCTGTGTCTATGCTGTGCCTGTGTTATTCATCAATTTCCCTCTATTTACACTCAGAACTAAGATCTTGGATTCCACAGGCATCTTTATGGCCTCTTTTCCAGGCCTAAAGCAAAGACTGGGGCTCCTACTGCTTTGCCATTCTTTCCAATGTATAGTCTCTAAGACTACTTCTTGCTTCACCTTTTAAGGTAAATTTTAGGAGGGGGCCCAAGGTCTCAGGTTTGAATCTAGGGTTCAAGGGTATAACAATCACACAGGATCAGATAATTGAAAATACTTACACTTCACATGTATGGCTTTAATAAAGGCAAGTACAATAAGACAAAGAAAATACAGTCAATCATTGGTGTGTTGGATATGTCCAGAAACAGCTCTCAGAGTCTTTTCTTAGTTGCAAAGGATATGCTTAGCATTCAAATTATGAACCACTAAGATAAGTTCAAGATATCTTAGTTAGGCAAGCCAAGACACAAGTTTATTGAAGGGTCTTTTTTACTCCACTGGTCACAACTAAAACCAGACTGCATAAATGGTTAAACCAGTACAAACCATCAATCTATAAATCCATAAACAATGTAGACAAGCCAGCACAGAATACCTCCAAGGGAATTTTGAACTTTAAATAGCACATTATGAATCATTAACTAGCACGTTTCATCCCTATATAAGACAAGGGTCAGTATCAGATTTTCACACATCCCTGGAGACAAGCATTGAACTATCCCAGTCCAGGTGCAACTTAACCCTGTCCTCACATAGAGGGATAAGCTACACACACACACACACACACACACACACACACACACACACACGTAGCTTACAGCATATATACATTTCCTCAGTACATTGGTTTCCTCTATCACCATTGCTTAGTGCAACAAGTACTCCTGTATAACATGAAGTTTGCTGAAGGACATATGTCAAGTCTCACAAAAGTTGCTTGAGTTTATTGCCTTTCTTCAGGTTGAGGGTCTTTAACTTAAAAAAATCCTTTGAACTTTAACTGATTAATTTATTGAATAGCTAGAAGAGGTTGGGATAAGAAAAAAGATCTGGGAGCAATATTATCAAAGAGACTCTCAGTTGCCATTAGAAAAGTGCTGCAGGGCATCTTATAGCAGATGGGTAAGTAGCCATTCAGTTCACAGTCTTATCCAACTCTGAAAGAGAAAAACCGTAGGGAAATCTTTCTAGCAGCTTCTCTGTGTACTTTTCTCAAGAAACTAGAGTTACACACAGGAAAATGAAATGTGCTGAACTGCACTTCCATAGTGGTGTTTGGCTGGAAACCTACTGCTGTGGCTTTTGTGCTCTTTAGTACTATATTAATTTGCTAGGGCTATCACAACAAAGTACCACAAACTGGGTGACTTAAACAACAGAAATTTATCCTCACAATTCTGAAGGCCGTAAGTCTAAAATCAAGGTGTTTGGAGAGTTGATTCCTTGTGAAAGCTGTGAGGAAAGGATCTGTTCCAGGCCTCTCTCCTTGGCTAGTAAATGGCCATCCTCATGTTCACATAGTATTCTCTCTGTATGTGTGTGTCTGTCTCCAAATTTCCCCTTTCTAAGAGGACATAGGGTCATATTGGACTAGGGTCCACCCTAATGACCTTATTTTAACTTGATTACCTCTGTAGAGACCCTATCTCCAAATAAGGTCACATCTGAGGTAGTAGGAGTTAGGACTAGAATTTTGAGGGGGCACAATTCACCTCGTAACAGGCACATATTGAAAATCAGGCTGCTTGTCAAAGCCTCGACAGCAACCCTTTCTTTAAAATTCTCACATTAGCTGTCATCAGGATAGGCTGTTGTTGATGGTGCCTTCTGTCATGGAGGAATTCTTCCATCATGACCAGCATAACAAAATGTACATAAGGAGGTGGACATAACAGATAGCCTTCTGGCCAGGAATCAATTGTGACATAATTAGGGACCCATGTGTGTTTTCAAAACATAGTAATCAAAGCAACTTTGTTGCTATGACTGACGATTCAATGCCAAAATGGTACATGAAGCCCTTTAGCTCCTAAAATGAACAGGAAGGCTGCTTATCTGTGCTTTGAGGAAAGCAGTTTTAACAATGTTTTACAGCTATTATAATTACCAATAATAACATAACAATTTCTCTTGCAATTGTATAAATTATAACATAACAATAATTTCTCTTGCAAATATACAATTTTATGATGTGTACTGGAGTGTATAAATTTTTTTAATATCCTCTGTAACCGTACAACAAAAATGTATTATAGAAAATTAAATTCCTTTCAGAAAGGGACATTCAAAAAGGGTAAAAAGGTGATGTTCACAGTCACATTCACTTTTAACTTCTCAATCCTTAACAATATTGGTGCCCAGGTGATAGTGATATGCTATGGTCAGGAGGCCTGGTTGGAAGCAAAGACTACAGGCATGTTCTGTGCAGAGACAGTGAAACTCACCTTCTTGGTTTTTATCGTTTAATTAGAAATGTTCTTTTCCTTGGTTTCTAAGCATAATTACTTTACAGTAGTCATACAAATATAAAATCATTACCACTGGAAAATATTTTAAAATAAATTTTATTAGTATACATCTGAAATATGACTTGGTTACTTTCTCACATATCCTTAACTATTTGTTTTTCTTTAACAATTCATGAGGGAGAAGTACAGATCAAATATTCACCAAGTTAGGCCATATCCTGAGTCCTAAAATAAACCTTAACAAGCTTAAAAGAATTTGTATGTTCTTAGGCTATAATAGAAGTAAACTAGAACTAAATGACAGGAAAATAATTAAATATATGCAAATTAAAGTAAAAAATTCTAAATAATCCATAGGTCAAAGAGGAAGCTTCAAGCAAAAATGTAACATATTTTTAACTGAATGAAAATACAACAGATCCAAAGCTGTAGGATTCAGCTAAAGCAGTGTTTAAAGGGAATTTTATAGTAATATATGCTTACCTTAGAAATTAGGAAATGTCTCAAATCAATAATCTAAGTTTCTACATCAAAAAACTACGAAAAGAAGAGCAAAATAAACCGAAAGCAAGAAGAAGGAAAAAAAATAATAAAGATGAGAGCAGAATACTACAAACAACTCTATTCACAAAAATTTGACAATTTAGATTAAATGGACCAATGTCTTAAAAACCACAAACTATAAAACTCACCCAAGATGAATTATAAAGCCTAAATAGTCATATAACTATCAAAGAGGTTTAATCCCCAAGCAAAACCTTTCAAAAATAAAAACTTCATTAGGGCAAATAGACAATCTACAGAATGGGAGAAATTATTTGCTTTATACATATCTGATAAAGGGCTGATAACAAGAATCTATACAGAACTTAAGAAAATCAATAAGAAAAAATCAAACCACCCCATCAATAAATGGGCAAAGGATATGAACAGAAACTTTTTGAAAGAAGACAGACTAATGGCCATCACACATATAAAAAAGTGCTCGACATCTCAAATCATTAGGGAAATGGAAATCAAAACTACAGTAAGATATCGCCTAACTCCAGTGAGAATGGCCTCTATCAAAAAGTCCCAAAATAACAAATGCTGGTATGGATGTGGAGAGATTGGAATACTCTTACACTGCTGGGACTGCAAATTAGTACAACCACCATAGAAAGAAATTTGGAGATACCTCAAAGAGCCAAAAATAGAAATACCATTTGATCCAGCAATCCCACTACTAGGCATCTAGCCAAAGGAAAAAAGACATTCTATAATAAAGACATCTGCACTCGAATGTTTATAGCAGCACAATTCACAATTGCAAAAATGTGGAAATAACCCAAATGCCCATGAATACATGAGTGGATTAATAAAATGTGATATGTGTATACCATGGAATACTACTCAGCTACAAAAAACAATGGTGATCTAGCACCCCGGTCAGGTAGGGGGCATGGGGGGATGAAAGTGGAGGAGGTGGGGGGTAAACCCACAGCTAATGGGAACAGGGCACATTGTATGGGGGAAGGACATGCTTGTAGCCTTGGCTTGGGCGAGGCAAACACATTTCATGTAACCAAAATGTTTGTACCCCCTTAATATCCTGAATTTAAAGATAAATAAATACATAAATAAATAGTCCAAATACAATAGATGCTGGCATGAATGCAGAGAGAAAGGAACTCATATACCCCGTTGGTGGGACTGCAAATTATTAAAACCTCTATCGAAAATAGTATGGAGATTTCTCAAAGATCTAAAAGTAGACCTACCATTTGATCCAGCAATCTTACTACTGGGTATCTACCCAAAGGAAAAGAAGTCATTTTATCAAAAAGACACCTACACTTGAATGTTTATTGCAGAGCAATTCACAATTGCAAAGATGGGGAATAAACCTAAGTGCCCATCAATTCGCGAGTGGATTAACAAAACATGGCATGTATGAATGTGTGTTTGTGTGTGTGTATACACACACACACACACATACACTACCATGGAGTGCTACTCAGCCACAGAAAGAAATGAATTAATGTCTTTTGCAGCAATTTGGATGAAACTGCAAACCATTATCCTAAGTGAAGTATCTCAAGAATAGAAAAACAAACACCACATGTACTCCCTAATAATTTGGAACTAATTCATTGGCACACATGGGCACAGAAAGAAGTAAAAATCATTGGAAATCAAGAAAGGGGAGGGGGAAGAGGGGAAGGGTAAAAACCTACCTAGCAGGTACAATGAACACTATTCAGGTGATGGGCACACTTATAGCCCTGACTAAAGCATTATATAAATTATCCACATAATAAAAACATTTGTATCCCCTTAACATTTTGAAATTTAATAAAATCATATTTATATACAGTAGCAAGGTACAACTGGAAACAGAAAATTTTACAGCAATGTGCCTTACAATAGTTGCAAAAATGAAATATTTAGGTATAAATCTAACAAAACAAGTATGAAATCTGTGTGCCAAAAACTACAAATGTTGATGAAAGAAATTAAAGGAGACCTAAATAAATGGAATGATAGGCTATATTCATAGCTTGAAAGATTCAACATAGTAAAGATATCAATTCTTTCCAAATTATTTTATTGATTTAATGCAATTCCAATCAAAATTCCAGCAGAATATTTATATAGATATATATTCTATTTCTAAAATTCACATAAAAGGGAAAAGAAACTACAATAACAACTTTTAAAATGAAGAATAAAGTGAAATAAATCACACTTCCTGATTTTAAGGTTTACTATGTAGCTACACTAATTAAGAAAGTGTGGCATTGGCAGGATAGAAACATAGAATAATGGAAGAGGATAGAATGTCCAAACATAGACCCACATTCAGGAATATGGAGTAGACATACTTTTCTCTATTCTTCCCATAAAGTAGAACTAAAGACCCCAGATATTATGTATACAACAAGCATAAGACTCTGAAAGGTGGAAAGAAAAATGCAGATCAAGTGGGGATGTTAAGACCCAAAGACAAACATGGTAGTGTGATCCCTGGGTTTTCTTTTTGCCTTATATGTCTCAGACTAGGTGCTAGAGAAGCTGGCTATTAGGAAATGCTAGTGAACACAGACAAAAAGAAAAAAAAAAGGAAAGAAAGAAAAAAATTCCTACTCTCTCTAGCCTGAGGACCAGGAGAGAGGCAACCTAGCAAGAGAGAAAACTTTTAGAAAATAACTGTTCTACTATAGCAAACATCACAGGAAAAATATATGACTAAAACCCCTACTCACACCAGCAATGCTTAAGTGGGAGCCTAGCCTTCCAACCTCACCGGGCTGTAATGAGGCATTTCAACTTTCATGGAAGTATGGTGACCAAGAAGGTCAAAAAAGGAGTTTGAACTTTCATCCACGTCAAGTAGTAACAAGCACCCCCGACTGCACCATAGAATCAGTAAAAACATGTGGAGAGCCTGGACTTCCTCTACCACCTGATGGCAATGAAGCCTCCTCTCCAGTGAGGTACTATCAGAGGAGCCCTCATAGAGTCAGGACTTACAATACCACCCAGTGATAACAAGGCTACCGATCCCTTAGTGTCAGTAGCAGTCATGTAGGGAGCAGTAATGAAGCACTCCTACCAATTATATCCAGGAAGATATCATTGGAGACCTACTGGGAAGTTAAAAGTCCCAGAAGCTATTAGGAACTCCTTCCTCCTCAAGTATCAACCAAGAGTAAGTGGGAAAACTAGACTTCTATCTACAACTGACAGTAGTGAGGCAGTGCTCTCTTCCTCTTTGAGGTTTCACAGGAAGTCAGCTAAAACAGAAGGTTTAAATAAGATCCAGAGTCTCTATGATAATATACAAAATGTCCAGGTTACAATAGAAAAAAAATCACTTGTCGTACCCAGAACCAGGAAGCTTTCAAATGGGTTGAAAAAGACAACCAATAGATTTCAATGCCCAGATGACAGAGATGTTAGAATTATCTGACAAAGATATTAAGGCAGCCATCATAAAACTGCTTCAGCAAGGAATTATAAACACACTTGAAACAAATGAAAAAATAGAAGGCCTCAGCAAAGGAATAGAAAACCTCTGTAAAGAAATAGAAGATGTGAAGAGAACCAAATGGAAATTTTAGAACTAAGAAATACAAAAATGCAGTGGATGTACTTAAGAGAAGAATGGCGGGCAAGGAGGAAAGAATCAATGAACTTGAAGATAGAACAATAGAAATTGTGCAGTCTACACAACAGAAATAAAATAAACTGAGAAAATGAACAGATTATCAAGTACCTATTGGACTATTAAAAAAGATCTAACATTTATGTCATTGAAGTCCCAGAAAATGAGAAGAAATAGGGTGGGGCTAAAAAATTATTTGATGAAATAATGGCTGATAACTTTTCAAATCTGGCAAGAGTCATAAAGACTCAAGGAGCTGAGTGAACCACAAAGAAATCCACATAAAAGCACATTATAGCTAAGCTTCTGAAAGCTAAAGACAAAATTCTTGAAGTCAGTGAGAAACAACACCTTCCCTATAGGAGGACAACAATTCAAATGACAATAGATTTCTCACCAGAAAACAAGGAGACCAGAAGTAAGCAAGCAGCACAACATTTTTCCAGAAACAAAGAAAAGAATCGTGAACCCTCAATCCTATATCCAGCAAAAGCATCCTTCAGGAATAAGGGAAAATCAAGACACTCTCAGATGAAGGAAAACTAACACAGTTTGTCACCAGCAGAACTACCATAAAAGAATGACTAAAGAAGTGTATTAAGAGAAAGGAAACAATAAAAGAATAAATCTTGGATCACCAAGAAGGAGGGAAAAACATAGGAAGCAAACATATGGGTAAATGCATTGATTTTCTTCCTCCTCTTGAGTTGTTTGATGATTAAAGGAAAATTTATTCCAATATCTAATATGGTTCTAAATGCTTCTGGAGGAAATATTTAAGATAATCACATTACAAAATGGGGGAAGGTATGACTCATGTATATACTCTTTACAGAGAACTCTTCAAATATAATGATATAGGCAAATTTATATGATGCTAACATAAATAAAAAGAGCAAAAGTGGCTATACTAATTTTAGATAAAGTGGACTTCAAATGAAAGAAAATTACCAGAGACAAAGACATTGTATAATTATAAAAGGTTCAATCCACCAAGAAGACATAGTAAAATGTGTATGTACCAAACAATACAGCTGCAAAATATGTGAAGACAAAAACTTATAGAACTGAAAGGAGTAATAGGCACATCTACAATCATAGTTGGAAATTTCAACACCCTTCTCTCAACAACTGATAAAACAGCTAGACAGAAAATTGGCAACGATAACTCAAAAGCACTATCAACTAAAAGTATCTAATTGACATTGCACATTCCACCCACCAACAACAGAATTCACATTCTTTTCAAGTACCAATAGAACATTACCAAGATAGATCATTAAACCTGATCATTAAAATTTGTGGGACATAGCAAAAGTAGTGCTGAGAGGGAAATTTATAGTGCTAAAATGCATATATTAGAAAATAGGAAAAGTCTCCAATCAAAAATATAAGAGCCTACCTGAAGAATGTAGAAAACTAAGAGAGAAATAAGCCCAAAATAAGCAGAAGGAAGAAAATAAGAGAAATAAAAGCAGAAAATAATGAAATTGAAAACAGAATAACAATATAAAAAAATAATGAAACACACACCTGGTTCTTTGGAAAGATTAATAAAATTGACAAACTTCTAGCAAGACTGCCATAAGAAAAAAGAGACAGGACACAAATAACTAATGTCAGGAGTTAAGGAGTATATATTATACAGACCCTGCAGATATCAAAATGATAATAAGGAAATACTTGAAACAATTCTACACTTGTAAATTTGACAACTTAGATGAAATAGATTAATTTTTAGAAAAACACAAACTACCTTAGCTCATCCAATATTAAATAAGGTAATTTAAATTTCCCTATAACTATTAAATAAATTGAATTTGTAATTTTAAAAACTCTCCAAATGTAATCTCTAGGCCCAGATGGTTTCACTGGAAGATTCTACAAAATGTTTAAAAAGAATTAACACCAGTTATACACAATCTCTTGTAGAAAAGAGAAGAGGAAGGACTACTTCCCAATTCATTTTATGAAACTATTATTACTTGGACACCAAAATAGACAAAGACAGTGCCAAAAAAAGAAAGCTATAGATAAATATCTTTCATAAGCTTTGATGCAAAATTCCTTAACAAAATATTAGCAAACTGAATCCAACAATATATAAAAAGGATTATACATCACGACCAACTGGGGTTAATTCCAGGGATGCAAGCTTGATTAAATACTTAAAAATAAATAATTGTATTCCACCATATCAATAGACTAAAGAAGAAAAATCACATGATCTTATCAATTGGTGCATAAAAAGTACCTAATAAATTTCAACACTCATTTGTTATAAAAAGTTTCAGGAAAACAGAAACAGGGCAACTTCCTTAACTTGATAAAGAGCATCTACAAAAACCCTACAGTTAACATTATGCTTAATGGTGAAAGAATGAATGTTTTCCCCCTGTAATCAGAAACAAAGAAAGAATGTCTATTCTCAATGCTACTATTCAACACAGTGATGAAAGTTTTAGCCAATGCAATAAGGCAAGGTAAAGAAATAAAAGGCATATAGATGAGAAAAGAAGAAAGAAAATAATCCATAAAAATACTTGTAGGACTAAGAACTCTTCAAGGTCACAGGATAAAAGATCAATATAATAAACAACAAAAATCAACTGCATATCTATATATTAAAAAGAAACATGCAAAAAGTAAAATTTAAAACACCATATTATTAAAATTGCTCAAAGGAAATGAAAGAGTTGAATATGCAGTTAATAAAACACATATAGGATCTGTATACTGAAAATAAAAAAATGATGATGAACATAATCAAAGAAGACCTAAATATGCAAAGAGACATACCACATTCATTAATTGGAAGACTTGACATAGTAAAGATGTCAATGCTCTCTTAATTGATATAGAGTTAATATTCCTATCAAAATTCAAGTAAGCACTTTAATAGCTAGATTTTTCTAAAATCTGTAGGGAAAGACACATGCCCTAGAATAGCTAAAATAATCTTGATAAAAAAGAATAAAGGGGGAGGACTCACTCTACCCAATATTAAGACTTACTATATAGTAATCAAGACGGTATGGTTACTGGTGGAGAGATAGATGCATAGATCAATGAAATAGAATAAATAACAGAGAAACGGCTACAACCAACTTATGTTTTGACAAGGTGCAAATGCAATTCATTAAAGGAAGAATTGCCTTTTTAAGAAATGATGTGGGAGCAAGTGGTCCTTGAAAAGCAAAAAGGTGAACCTTGCCCTAAACCTCACACCTTATGCAACTATTAATCTAAAATGGATAATGGACTTATGTGTAAAATGTAAAACTATAAAACTTTTATATAAAAATCAATGGAGGAAATCTTTGAGGTCTAATACTACAAAAGGTTTTTTTTAGATTTGACACCAGAAGCATGATCCATAAAAAAAAAATTGATAAATTGTACCTCATCAAAACTTAAAACCTTTACTCTGTGAAAGCCCATATGAAGAGGATGAAAAAAAAAGTCTACAGACTGGAAGAAAATATTTGCAAACCACATATCTGAGAAAGAGCTATCATGTAGAATATAAAGGACTCTCAAAACCCAACAGTAAAACCACAAACAATCCAATTAGAAAATGGGCAAAAGGCTTGAGGAGATATTTCAACGAAGAGAATATACAGATGGCAAATAAGCATAAGAAAAAACATTCAACACCATTAGCCAGAAAAACGCAAATTAATACCAAAATGAGACATTACACACCTATCAGAATGGCTAAAATAAACAACAAGGAGATATAGCACCAAATACTTGCAAGGCTGTAGACACTGAATCACCTGCATTGCGGGTGGGAATGTAAAATGGTACAGGCACTCTGGAAAACAGATTGGCAGATTCTTATACAACTAAATATGCAACTACCATATGACTCAGCAATTGTACTGTTGGGAACAACCAAAGTTATGAAAATACGGTCACACAAAAACTTGTACATAAATGATTATAGCAGCTTAATTTGTAATAGTTGGAAATTGGAATCAGCCCAGATGCCCTTCAAGGAGTGAGTGGTTAAACTGTGGTGTACACACAGCAATAGAAAGGAACAAACTATTGATATATACAACAACTTGAAGAAATCTCTGAGAAATCATGCAGAGTATAAAAAGCCAGTCACAAAAGGTTATATATTGCACTACACTATATTAACATACTGTACTGTACTAAAACATTTTATTTTATTTTATTTTTAATTAACAAATAATAATTATATGTATTTATGGGGTATCCATGCCAATATCCTGATGGTGATATTATACTACACGTTTGCAAATTGCTATCATTGTTAGAAACTGGGTAAAGCATACAGGGGATCTCTCCACATTATATTTTACAATTGCATGTGAATTTACAATTATCTCAAAAATTTCAAAAAAATTTGCAAAGTCCTGGACCACATACTTCACCGAAGAGCATATAAAGATGACAAACACATGAGAAGGCATTTACCATATTTAGCTATTAGAGAAATAAAATGATGATACCACTACATACCTATTACCATGACTTAAAAAAAAATACCGACAATATCAACTGCTTGCAAAGTTGTGAAGCAACTGGAATTCTCATACATTACTAGTGGGAATGCAAAATGGTAAACCACTCTGGAAAACAGCTTGGCAGTTTCTTATAAAGTTAAGCATACATTTACCTTGTGATCTAGAAATCTTATTCCTTGATATTTACCCCAAAGAAATACAAAGTTATGTTCACACAAAAACCAGTATATGAATGTAGAGTGCAGCTCTATTATTAATTGCGCCAAACTGTAAACAACCCATACATCCTTCAAAGGGTGAATAGACAAACTGTGGTATGCACATGCAATGGAATACTACTCAGCGATGAAAAGGAATAAACTAGTGATACATGGAACAACATCAATGAATTATGTCAAAGGCATTAGGTTGAGTGAATGAATCAAGTCTGTAAAGGTTATATACTTTGTGACTCTATGTATAACACTTTCTGGAAAGACAAAACAGATCAGTGGCAGACAGACATTGGGAGGGGTGAAGAGGGTGTACCTGTAAAGGAATAGCATGAGGTCATTTTGGGGGTGTGATGGAACTTCTTTGTATCACAATTGTGGTGGTAGATACATGAACCTATACACGTGTTAAATCTCATAAAAGTATATGCCAAAAATGCAAGAGGGGTTAAAAATAAATTACATGGAAACTTCAGTAACCAATAGCCCTTCTCGGCAATTTATACTCAATCCTTCCGAGACTCAGAGACTTGAAGGCTCAGTGCCTAGTGACCTATATGTTTTGTCTTGATCTCAAGTGTCTATTCTGCCTGCCAAGGCTGTTTGGGAACAGAGAAATTGCCGATGAGGTTTCAGTTGCCTTTCCAAAATTCTGCTTCTTTTCCCCACATGTGACATAGAAAAAAATTGTATGATACTCCTTTTAAGTAGTGCAAGCCCCATTTTTCATGACTTTCTCTTCTTATCTAAAAATTGTACATTTCCATTGAATGCTTCTTAGTTTCTTTCTCGTGTAAGCAATTTGCCTTCTTAAATGGAATTTTATGCCCCTTGAATTTCACAGAATGATTCTAATTAGAGAACCTTTACTATTAGAAAAATCTTATTGTTACAAGTAGTGACTTAAAGTCATATTTTTAGGTAACCAAAATAATTCTTAAAATCGGTCTTTTTCCTAAAGTGTTTGAATCCATAAACACAATGAGATTTTTTTTTTGTCTACAATTTAGACTAATTTTATTAAAACACCAGTGTGGTTATTTCTTTCCTGTTTTCAAACCATTGGGCTTGTTTAAGGTAGTTTGATGTTGAATACATTCATTTTGAAACAAATTTGCAAAGTAGGAATTGTGAAGGATTTAGGAGTATTACCAGAAGCATACCAATTTGTTGAAAACAACATTAGAATTAAAGGATTCTCCTTCCCCTCAGTCTTCTATCTACTTCAAACCTGAAATGGGAGTATCATTGGAATAGTTTGCACCTCATAATTGTAAAGTGATGTTATGTGTGTACCTGTCACTCATTGGACGCTAAGGAACATTTTATTGAGCCAAAGAAGTACAGGGGTCACTGAGATTCTCAGTTAAAAGTGCCATTTTACCTCCTCACATCACTGTCAAATGTCATCACTACCTTTTAAAACTCCATGTACTTAACAAAACCTTCATGGATTAATTGCCTGAGTAAACAAGTTTTCCCATTACCGCGTCCAAACATGAAATGTACCTCGACTTTCCATTCACTAATTCCTATATATATTCAGTAACTCCTTACTTCCACATAATGCAAACACCTGAACATTATGCTTATTCATTCAGGTAAATGTTTATTATTCAATTATCTGTGTATCATGAACATATTCAGTCTATCGTAGTGGTGCATTGAAAGAAATTAACCATATTCCAGAGGAAGTTACGATCTGCTTCTCTCTGCCAAGCTTGGCTCCATTTATAAATTGATACTTAATAAATGCTTTCAATGACTGATGATAAGGATGACTTTATATATCTTAAGAGGCAAATAGATTTTATCTACATTTTAAGGCTGTGACAAGAGATACAGAGAAATTAAGAAATTCTATTTCCAATAAGACAGTGGGTCGTTATCAGATCTGAATATAAAAACACTATCCATATTTGTAATCTTTAAGACATTTATGATTCTGATAGAATAAAGCCCTTAGTATTGCTTTGATTATCCCAATGCCACAGTAGTTTCAGGACAGTTGTTGGTTTTGGGGAAGGACTAGCATCAGGAAATGATAAAGGTCTTTGAAATAAGGTTTACATGATTTCTGAATGCAATCTTACCTTTCCAGAAATAAAAATAAACAGCTATGGGAAACCAACTGCAAAAGATTCTGATCAAACTTGGCATTTACTTCAAAATAGATATTCTGTCCACAAACACCAACACCTAACTTGTGTGCTGAATGGAGCCTATTGGAAAGCTTTGTATGTGAAAGATATTTCCAAAACAAAAAGCAAGTGAGGGAATGAAAACAAATCTGTCATAATTTGAAAACTTGTGGCCATATGTGAACTGAAGTATTTCTGACCCTTGGAGATAAATTTTTCATTTAGAAGCAAGTGTCCAGCTCTGCATATTGGAGATGCACAGAACAAGAAGCAGGCAGATTTAATAAATTTATCACATTTACTGTGAAACATTTGCAATATTGGCCATTATCTTTTCATTTGATTTTCTTCTCTGAACCTCTCTTACCTCAGTAAACACAGGTTTTATAATAATGGAGCATGTTTTTCTCAGCTGTCTTTCAAGCCTAGGAGAGTAGCCATGCACCCACATATTACTCATTGTTTCAAGATCTCATAATTTGGGACAGCAAATTTCTCTTTATACTCTAGAACTAATTGCAGGTTTAGAGCATAGGAAACCCTCTGGGCTGCTACCATTTCTGAAAAGACAACTAAGGCAATGATCACCTAGTAAGCAAGTTTAAATAAATCACTTTGCTTTGCTTTTTGCTTTTGAAAGATGATCATATGTTCAAGAAGGAAGATTGATTGAAGGAAAGATGGAGTCAGGCTCTTTATTCATTAGATACAAGGGTCTCCAAAGGGTTCAATCTTTAACTTGTATCTGAGGAGTGTTAACAGGGAAAACATCTTTCATATTCAGGCTATAACAGTGGTTACTATAATATAAATGTGATTTTTTTGTTTTTCTCTATAATGCCAGATATTGATTCCTAAGCTTTTAAAAAAATCTTAAAAAAAATTTCTCATCCCTTAGAGGGCTCATAGTTTCAGCCTAAGAATTTGGCATGTGTTTCTTTTATCCTATTGTAATTTATTTCAAATAAAATTATGAAAATAAACAGATGCCTTAAATGTGCTTTCTCTTATTTTGTACCCCCACCCCCTAAAAAAGGTAGACTCTGATATGAGGACATAGGTGCAAATTCTTTATTTGCACATAGAAAACAGAAAACAGGTGAACATAGAAAACAGAGCGAGGAAGTGAGTTAATGATAAAAGAAAAAAGGAAAGCTAATGAAGTGAGTGATCATGAGCAAGTTACCACTGTGGGCAAGTGGAGCTTAATCTTGCTAGGGAATCTCTGATATACCACATGGAACAACCCTCCCAAGGATGGAGGTGGAGGTTGATGGGTGGAGTATTTGTTCACAGATTCCATCCCTCACTGGTTGGGTTTGTCTCAGGTGGCATGAATTCCCTGGACTTCCATGTTATGCCTGTATGAAACAGCCCAAAATTCCTTGCTGGAGAAAGTCTTCAGACAGAGAAGAAGACAGACATGTAAACTAAAAATAAAACCCTAAGCCACCCTCTAATTGAATGTACCATCTTTTGGCCAATAGGACCCCAGAAAAACCTTAAAACTGAGTTCCTGACCACAAAGGAAAGGGAGGTTGGACAAACATCCTTATACCCCTTCCCTTTTAGAGTTTAGACACTACAACTGACCAGCATTAACTTTAAAATAGAGACCATAAGACTCACAATACAGAATCTTTGTGGCAATGAGATACTAAATTACAAACAGGATCTGAGGCGATGCAAGGCAAAGGTTAAGTCATGCTTCCAGGCAATCTAGTTTGCTTAACAGATTGCTTTGAGTTGGTATATTTTGGTATATTTGAGTTGGCTTATCTATGATTAGAAGACTACCTTATCTTAAAACACTCCTTTCTACTGATTTCAAACCTTTAGACAAAGCTTTATCTCTTTAACCAATTACAAGTAGAAGAACCTCTGAATCTACCTGTAATCCCACACTTTGAGATGCCCCACCTTTTGGGGCCAAATCAATGTATACCTTCCATGTACTGATTTATGAGTTTTGCCTACAATTTGATGAAATGTATAACCAAACTATAACCTAGCCAACTTGTGCACATTTTCTCAGGATCTCTTGAGACTATGTTCCCTGGGCCATGGTTACTCTATTGGCTGAGAATAAACTTCTTTAAATTATTTTACAGAGTCTGGGTATTTTTTTTATTAATAGAGAGATGCTTGAGTTGAGAAACCAATAGGTGCTGATAATTTTCTTTATTTGGACCTGCAGGTGAACTCATGTTTGCCAAAGAAATGTGGGACAAGGCAATAAGAGTGTCTGCTCCTTGCTTTATTCTGCATCTGGAGGGGGCTTACAAGAGTTATTGACAATGAGAGGGGGTAACATAAATATTTATGTCAAATCATTAAACCTGAGCTATAAAGAAGCTGGCTCTTGATAAATAAACCCTGGTCTTATTACAAAGCATTAAAGTTTACAGAAGTTGCCATTTGACCAGTGTTTTACCTTTACCGATGGAGTTCCATTTGAGTCAGGATACATGGTTAGCACTATATCTGGGTTCACGGTAGGTACAACTGTGACTATCCTTCCTCCAAATGCCTCTCCTTTCCTTGTTAGCCAATACTTAGCCACATTGCTAATATTTACTATTTAGCAAGAGGAAGGTACTTACTAGAGGAACTTTGGTCCTTGCCTGATTGCTTCTTCAGGTTTGAACTTTTGCATTATGCCTTAGTTATATTAAGTGACACACCAAGAAAAAGCTCTAAGAAATCCACTATTGCATTTAATGTAGGTGTGATCTGAAGAAATATGTCACACATACATTGCTCAATACCCCTACTTAGAGACCTATATGGAAAAAAAAAAAAAAAGCTTTTTGTCCTGACCACAAGTATCTGGTATCTTTTCTTTTATTTATTTATTTATTTTTTATTTCATCATATTATGGGGGTAAAAATGTTTAGGTAACATATATTTCCTTTGTCCCACCTGAATCAGACATTCAAACATGTCCATCCCCCAGACAGTGTGCACTGCACCTGTTAGGTGTATATATACCTATCCCCTCCTTGTCCCTCCCATCTTCCCAACACCCAATGAATGTTACTACTATATGTGCACTTAACTGTTGATCAGTTAATACCAATTTGATGGTGAGTACATGTGGTGCTGGTTTTTCCATTCTTGTGATACTTCACTTAGTAGAATGGGCTCCAGTTCTATCCAGGATAATACCAGAGGTGCTAGATCACTATTGTTTTCTGAGGTGGAGTAATACTCCATGGTATATATATACCACATTTTATTAATCCTCTCATGTATTGATGGGCACTTAAGTTGTTTCCACATCTTTGCAATTGTGAATTGTGCTGCTATAAACATTCTAGTGCACATGTCATTTTTATGGAATGTCTTTTGTTCCATTGTGTAGATGCCCAGTAATGGGATTGCTGGATCAAATGGTAGTTCTACTTTTAGCTCTTTGATGTGGCTCCATCTTACTTTCCACAGAGGTTGTACTAGTTTGCCGTCCAACAAGCAGTGTATGAGTGTTCCTATCTCTCCGCATCTATACCAACATTTATTGTTTGGGCCTGTTTGATAAAAGCCACTCTCACAGGAGTTAAGTGATATCACATAGTGGTTTTGATTTGCATTTCCCTGATGATTGGAGATTTTGAACATTTTTTCATGTTTCTTGGCCATTAGTCTGTCTTCTTTTGAAAAGTTTCTGTTTGTGTCATTTGCCCATGTTTTAATGGGGTTGTTGGATGTTTTTTCTTGCTTATTTTCCTGAGTTCTATACAGATTCTAGTTATTAGCCCTTTATCAGATGTATAGCACGCAAATATTTTCCCCCATTCTGTAGGTTGTCTGTTAGCTCTCATGATAGTTTCCTTGGCTATGCAGAAGATTTTTAATTTGATCAGGTCCTATTTATTTATGTTTCTTATTGCTGTGATTGCCTTTGGGGTCTTCTTCATAAATTCTTTGCCTAGGCCAATGTCTATAAGAGTTTTTCAAACATTTTCTTCTAGAATTCTTATAGTTTCATGCCTTAGGTTTCAGTCTGTTATCAACCATGAGTTAATTTTTGTGAGAGGTGAGAGGTGCAGATCCTGTTTCAGTCTTCTACATGTGGCTATCCAATATTCCCAGCACCATTTATTGAATAAGGATTCTTTTCCCCAATGTATGTTTTTGTCTGCTTTGTCAAAGATTAGATGGCTATATGACGATTGTTTTATATCTGGGTTTTCAGTTCTGTTCCATTGGTCTATGTCTCTGTTCTTCTGCCAGTACCATGATCTTTTAGTTACTATAGCCTTGTACTATAGCTTGAAGTCTGGTAAACTGATGCCTTCTAATTTGTTCTTTTTGCTTAAGATTGCTTTTGCTATATGGGGTCTTCTCTGGTTTCAAACAAAGCATGGAATTATTTTTTCTAGATCTGTGAAAAATGATGTTGGTATTTTAATAGGCATTGCATTGAATATGTAGAACACTTTGGGCAGTATAGACATTTTAACAATGTTGAATCTGCCAACCCATGAGCATGGTATGGTTTTCCACCTGTATACGTCCTCTGCTATTTCCTTCCTCAGTGCTTTGTAATTTTCCCTGTGGAGGTCTTTCACCTCCTTAGTTAAATATATTCCTAGGTATTTTATTTTCTTTGCTGCTATTGTGAAGGGCATAGAGTCTTAGTTTTGGTTCTCGGTTTGACTGTTGTTGGCATATAGGAAAACTACTGATTTCTGTACATTGATTTTGTAACCTGAGATGATACTGAAATTGTTTATGTATTCCAGTATTCTCATGGCAGAATCTTTGGGGTTTTCTAGGTATAAGATCATATCATCAGCAAAGAGTGATAGTTTGACCTCTTCTGCCCCCATTTGGATTCCCTTGTTTTGCTTCTCTTGTCTCATTTCTCTGGCTAGGACTTCCAGCACTATGTGGAATAGAAGTGGTGATAGAGGGCAAAATTGTGTGATTCCAGTTCTAAGCGGAAATGTTTTCAATTTTTCCCCATTCAGTATGATCTTGGCTGTAGGTTTGTCATATATGGATTTTATCATTTTCAGGTAAATCCCATCTATGCCTATTTTGCTAAGTGTTCTTATCATAAAAGGGTGTTGAATTTTGTCACATGCTTTTTTTTTGTCTATTAAGAGGATCCTATGGTTTTTGTTTTTGCTTCTGTTTATGTGGTGAATTATGTTTATAGATTTGCATATGTTGAACCATCCCTGCATCTCTGGAATGAAGCCCACTTGGTCATGATGGATTATTTTCTTATTAAGCACCTGGATTCGGTTAGCTAGAATTTTGTTGAGAATTTTTGCATCTATATTCATAAGGGACATTGGTCTGTAGTTTTCCTTTTTTGTTGCGTCCTTTCCTGGTTTTGGTATCAGGGTTATGTTGGCTTCATAAAATGTGTTGGGGAGGAATCCATCCTTCTCAATGTTGTGGAATAATTTCTGCAGGATAGGCACCAGTTCTTCTTTGTAGGTGTGGTAAAATTCGGGTGTGAAACCATCTGGTCCGGGACTTTTCTTTTTTGGAATGTTTTTTATTGCTGTTTCAATTTCAGTCCTTGATATTGGTCTTTTCAGGAATTCTATTTCTTCCTGGTTGAGCCTGGGGAGGCTGTGTGTTTCTAAGAATTTGTCCATTTCCTCCGCCTTTTTAAGTTTATGTGCATAGAGGTTTTTGTAGTATTCATAGATGACGTATTGCATTTCCATGGTATCAGTTGTAATTTCTCCTTTTTCATTCCTGATTGAGCTTATTAGAGTCCTTTGTTTTCTGCTTCTCATTAATCTAGCAAGGGGCATGTCAATTTTGTTTATTTTTTCAAAGAACACACTTTTTGTTTTATTACTCTTCCATATAGTTTTTCTGTTTTCAATTTCATTTGCTTCTGCTCTGATCTTTGTTATTTCTTTTCTGCTTCAGGGCTTGGAGTTCGTTTGCTCATCCTTTTCCATATCTTTGAGACAAGTCAATAGATTATTGATTTGTGATCTTTCTATCTTTTGGATGTAGGCATTTATGGATATAAATTTTCCTCTCAGGACTGCTTTAGCTGTGTCCCACAGATTTTGTTAACTTGTGTCTCTTTATCATTTAGTTCAAAGAATCTTTGGATTTCTGTCTTAATTTCCTCCTTAACACAATAATCATTCAGCAGAAGGTTGTTTAGTTTCCATGATTTTGTGTAGAGTTGAGAGTTTCTGTTGGAGTTGATTTCTAATTTTATTCCACTGTGGTCTGAGAAGATGCATGGTATAATTTCTATTTTTTTAATTTGTTTGGACATGTTTTGTAGCCTAGCATATGGTCAATCTTAGAGAATGTCCCATGAGCTGATGAGAAAAAAATATATATTCAGTGGGTTTTGGGTAGAATGTTCTGTAAATATCAGTCAGGCCCATTTGTTCTAGAGTTCTGTTTAAGTCCATTGTTTCTTTGTTTATTTTCTGTTTGGAGGATCTGTCCTGTCAGAGAGGTGTAGAAGTCTCTGGCTATTATGATGTTGTTGTTTATCATATTACTTAGATCAAGTAGGATTTGCTTTATGAATCTGGGTGGACCTGAGTTAGGTGCATAAATATTTAGAATTGTTATGTCTTCTTGTTGAACTGTACCCTTCACCATTACATAGTGACCTTCTTTGTCTTTCATTACTTTTGTTGATTTAAAGACTAAGTTATCTGAAATCAGAACTGCCATATCAGCTTTCTTTTGGCTTCTGCTTGCTTGAAATATTATTTTCCATCCCTTCACTTTGAATCTGAATGCATCCTTGTGGGTTAGACTTGTTTCCTGAAAACAGAAGATTCTTGGCTTGTGTATATTTATGCATTTAGCCAGCTTATGTCTCTTTAGTGAACAGTTCAAACCATTCACATTTATTGAAAAAATTGATAAGTGGGACAGATTTCTGTTCATCCTGTTGAGTTGAACTTTGTTGCTTTGTTTTCTCTCTTGAGCCAGTGTAGTATTTGGCCTTTGATCTTTAGCTTTTGGATGATTTTACACTGGTGATTGTCTGTTGTGCTGATCTATATGTAATGCTGTTCTGAGGACTTCCTGGAGGGTAGGCCTTGTCTTGATGAATTCCCTCAGTCTTTGCTTGTCTGAGAAGGTCTTTATTTCTCCTTCATATAACAAACTTAGTTTTCAGGATAGAAAATTCTAGGCTGGGCACTATTCTGTTTGAGAAGACTGAGAATGGGGCCCCAGTCTCTTTTGGCTTGTAACGTCTCAGGTGACATGTCTGTAGTTATTCTGATGGGTTTGCCTTTGTAAGTTACCTGTTGCTTTTGCCTTGTTGCTCATAGGAGGGCATCTTTTGTATTTATTTTGGCCAGTCTGATGACTATGTGTCATGGTGTCTTCCTGCTTGCAGTGAATCTCCCAGATGTCCTTTGAGCTTCTTGTACCTCGATATCTAGATTTCTAGCAAGGCCTGGGAAATTTTCCTCCATTATGTCCTCTAATAGTTTATCCCACCCTTGTGTATTTTCTTCTTCACCCTCATGGATGCCTATGATTCTTATATTAGGCCTTTTCATATAATGCCACATTTCTTTTAGGCTTTGCTCTTTTCTCTTATTTCTGTGCTCTATCTCCATGACTGACTTGTTTAATTGAAAGGTGTTATCTCCAATCCCTGAGACTCTTCCTTTTGTTTGATCTACCCTATTCTTTTTTTTTTTTTTTTTTTTTTTTGAGACAGAGTCTCACTCTTTTGCCTGGGCTAGAGTGCCGTGGCATCACCCTAGCTCACAGCAACCTCAAACTCCTGGGCTCGAGCAATCCTGCTGTCTCAGCCTCCTGAGTAGCTGGGACTACAGGCATGCGCCACCATGCCCAGCTAATTTTTTCTATATATATTTTTAGCTGTCCAATTAATTTCTTTCTATTTTTGGTAGAGACGGGGTCTCGCTCTTGCTCAGGCTGGTTTCGAACTCCTGAGCTCAAACAATCCACCCGCCTCGGCCTCCCAGAGTGCTAGGATTACAGGCGTGAGCCACCGCGCCCGGCCCTGATCTACCCTATTCTTAAGGCTTTCCACAGTGTTTTGTAATTCCTTGAATAAATTCTTCATTTCCAGAATTCTGTTTGATTTTTCTTTAATATTTCAATTTCTTTAGTGAATTTTTCTTCCACGTCCTGTATTGTGTGTGTGTGTGTGTGGTTTCTTTTTGTTGGGTATTCATTTTCTCTTGCATATCATTGAGTTTTCTTACAATCCATGTTCAAAATTCTTCTGTCATTTCAGTGTTGCAATTTTGGTTGATATCTTTGCTAGAGAGCTGGTGTTCCCTTTTGGGAGTGTCTTTTTACTTTGATTCTTCATACTTCCAGAGTTCTTTTGCTGATTCCTTCCCATCTGGAGCAGTTGTTGCTTCTTACCTTTGGATTTTCCTTTAGATATTGAGACACCCTGTTTAGTCTCTGAGCCATTAGGTGGTGCTTGCGGGTGAGAATTGACCACACCCTGTATGATAAGTCAGTAAATGCAATAAAAGGGCATGCACATTGACCTCCCTGTCAGTAGGTGGTGCTTGCCAGGAGGAGCAATCTGCAATGTTGTTTTGGGGTCCAGTAACCAGGTCTAGTTCCTCTGGAGAAGCACTCTAGTGCCTCAGGTGGTGGGTGAGGCCCTGGGACTTCCAGGTGTATCCTTATTCTCCACCTCAGCATGGGTGGGTGGGGGAGTGAGGCTGAGCAGGACTGGGTTGGGGGAGCCTGCCCTCAAGCTCCAAAAATGCTTTTAGCTGGGGTCAAAGGTCTGTTCTCTGTCTCTGGGCAAAGCTGCCAGGGAGGGGCTGAAGTGGCCACACTCAACTAGAATGTATGTGTGTGGAGGTGGGGCTGTTTGAGACCTGCAGTCTGGCAGTCTGGAGCAGGCCTCGCTCCTTTCCATCCTCCTCTATTCCACGGTGTCTCCTGGCCTTTGCCAGTAGGCAGGACCTCAAGCCAGCTGAGCTCCCCCATGACTGTTATGCAGTCTGGAAGGTTCTCTGCCCAGGAGCACATCCTGAGCTGGGAGCGCAGCCCTCCCATGGGAGCAGGGGTGTTCTTCAAGCATGCTGCCGCTCAGACCCATTCTGATCTGCACCTGAAGGCACCCACACCTCAGTAGACTAGTGCACAAATATCCCTTATGTGCCCTGGGCAATGTGATTGAGACCTGGGTGTACAGGATCTGGCCTGCACCCCTGTCCTCCATGCCCTGGAGATCAATCCCTGCCCCTGCCAGGGAGAAGAGTGCCAGTCTCAATTCTCCCACAGGGTGCCCAAGCTGGATCAATGTCTCTCCGACTCAGAGTTTGCCCTGCTTTGCTGGAGTCACCAGGCAAACAGCACCAGGGAGGGCTGGCAGGTAGGAAGCTTACAGTCTAAGCACCAGTCCAGTTCAGGGCCCCAAAAGGAAATGTCCCATTCCCTTGAATGCCTCCAGGTGGTGGCTAAATTGTGTCTCTCAGCAGCCATGGGTAGGGGAGGAGAATGGGAGAATGAAGCAATATGGCACCTGCAATCAGTTCAGTTCTGTGGGGCAGGAGGTGTCCTGAGGGAGCTGGGAGCCCAGTGCCCTGTCTGCAAGAGGCTCTCTGCTCACTGGCAGCATCAGTCTCTGGGCTAGTGTTGACAGGTCTCTCCAGCAGCTCAGGAGCCCACCAGCAGTCCGAGATGCAAGGGAGGGGAATTTTAACCAGTCCACCTACCCTTGTTGCTGGTCTCCAAGCCTCTGAGGTCTTAGTCCCCACCAATGCCTTTCTCCTTCCAGTTCTCCTCTGCAGCCTCTTCCCGTGGAGTCTCCTGTAGCTTCAGGCACCCTTCATTCCGACCCTCATCTGATCTATGTTTGTCTGCCTGTTTGTTTTTTTCACTTTCATTTAAATCTCTCTTTCTTGCAGAGACACTCTGCCTGGGAGTATTTCTCGTCCACCATCTTGCCTCTCTCCAGTATGTGGTATCTTTTCCAACACCAATTATTGGTTCTCTGATGTCAATTGGATATCCAACATTTCAATCCAATTCTGACTCTATCTAAAGTTAGTGCAGACCCCACAAGTAAAAGGCTCAGTCTCAAAAGTATGTCCTCAATTCAGATGTCGCATGTCCAAGGTTTCCACCCATACTTCTGATTGAAGAACTATAAATTCAAGGTTTCCCACAACCCCCTATCAGGTTCAATAATTCACTAAAATGACTCATGGAAGTCAGAAAAGTGCTTTACTTACTATTAACATTTTCTTATAAAGGATACAATTCAGGAACAGCCAAATGGAAAGGATGCATAGGGCAAGGTATGGGGTTGGAGGGCACTGAGCTTCCATACCCTCTCTGGCCACACCACCTTCCCAGCACATCACCAACCCAGAAGCTCCCTGGACCCTGTCATTGAGGGATTTTATGGAGGTTTCATTATGTAGGCATGAATCATTGGTCATTGGTGGTTGAACTCAATCTCTTGTCCCTCTCCCTTCTCCAAAGGGAAGGTGGTGGTGAGGGAGCTGAAAGTTCCAACTCTCTAATTATGCCTTGATATTTCTGGTGATCTTTAGCATACGAAAGACACGCATCACTCAGAATATTTCAAGGGTTTTAGGAGCTCTGTTCTGGGAACCAGGTACAATGACCAGATATTTATTTTATATTATACTGCAATACCTTAATACCAGGTAAAATGTTGATGCCTAAGGCTAATTGGAATCACCCCATCCATGGACAAGGCAAACTGAAATTGAGGATGTTGTCATTTTTCCTTTGGTCATTAAAAATCTTGGAGCCAAATTTTTAGATCATACAGACTACTTACTTATATTCTAAACCATCATCTTCTCCATAATTTAAATTTTTAAGAAATATTCAGTAGCAAATCACAAATACAGTCTTATAATAATAAATTTATACAGTGAGAGTTGTAGAGAATTCAATGTGAAATTTCCATTTACTGTGCCCCTAACACTGAACATAGTCTTTCCTACCTAAAAGTGATCAAACTTAATATTTGGAAATATATCTTTTCAGTCATTATATATATATGCATATATATATAAAGGTATGTATATATTTAGATGTATGATTATGAATAGGAATAGGATCATGCTATTAATGGTCACACATATGTGCACATAGGTATGTATGTTTCTGTATTTTGAATTTGTTTACATAAAGACATGTTAGATAATATTCCTTGCCAACACATACAGAACTTTCTCAATCTTTTTATCATTACATAGAATACCAAAGTAAGGATTTCTCATAATGTAACTAACCATCTCTCTCATTACGGGTATTTCAGTTGTTTCTAAGTATTTACTAATACAAATGCTTTTGTAGTTCTGCATAGACAGGCATGAAGTTAAACATTTGAAGTTGATATCTGACCTGTTTTTCAGTACTTTTTGAGAACCTTTGAAATATCCAGATAATTAGAGTCTCATCTCTATAATTTAGAACCCAGACAACTCACCTCCACAAGTTCCTTTCAGCTAGGGCACAATCATATGACTTAGACATATTCCTACTAAAGTTTGATTTGGTGAAGGGCCACTTCCATGCTTAATCCACTTTCCTGGGGAAAGTCACAGCAGAAGCATTTGGGTCTCAAGTGAGATAGTAACAGGAAAATTGAGTACCTGATACAAAAGTGGCTTAGGGGCTAACAGCAGCAGCTACTTCAGTCAAGTCTAGTAGATAGCAGCTGTTCAAGTGCAGCATCCAGGGTTTGGTAACAGCAGGGGAAACAGCTGTGTTTTCTTCATTATCTAATTCTGTAGGTTGCTTTCTGGCATTGGTCATGGAAACTTAGCCTAAGACACTCTCAACAATTCTATGAGTTATCCAGTACCCTTTTTTAAAATTCCCTTTTTGGCTAATCCGCCAGTCTGCTTCCACTATAAGCATCTAAGAATCTGGAAAGATACAGAAATTGGAACCAGAAATTGTTGTAGACAACAGAAGCCCTGGGAAATTGGGAAGTTTTGTGATTGGTTGTCTGATGTGGATGCCATGGAAACGTGCTACTCAGCTCTCCTTCAAGAAAACCTGCTGTGTGAGCCCTGAGCAAAGTGACTGACAGCTTCCAGCTGCTGTTCCCCCCAATGCCTGAGCACGGCAGAGGTACTAGGGTCAGTCCCTTCCTGGCTCAGCATGGGATTCCTCTGAGGAGCAACTTTGGCTTGGGAACTTCCCAGCAGCCAAGTGGAAACGTTATCAGAACTTCTCTATGGCCTGAGGCTGCTCCTACCCAATTCTTCCTTCTCTCTCTTTTTTCATACTTGCATCACAAACTGAAGGCTCTACCTTCCCATACCTGCTCCCTCTGCCTTTACCCTTCATAGGCATTTCCCCCTGTAAATCTCTAACCTCTAATTCCATCTTGGCATCTGCTTCTCAAGGGACCTGATTGACATAGGTGGTACTGAGAGTGGTCAGAGAAAACTGGTATATAAATGGGGTTTGGGGACTGACCCACTCAGCACCTGGCTGACAAGGAGGACACCATCCTGAGTGCCTCTGTAAGGACAGGGATAGTCCCTGATACAATGTGTCCATCTAATTGTTGATGATTTCACCTGTGATGATCTGGGAAAATTTCCCAATGGAGAAGAATGCCCTTGCTGGCTTGATGATTCAGACATTTGAAAGAGACAGGTGAAACAGTGCCCATAAGGACAGGAGAGTTAGCTTGATATGACTAAGTTCTATTGACATCCTGCAGAGGGATAATGGAAGACTGCAGGCTGTTAACAAACCATTGCAGACTAACTACTGTGAGAACCAGAGTGCCTCTGTGGTAGCTTGACAAAGAGAATTTACCTCCTGCAGTGGCAGGACAAACATAGGTGTTGACAGGAGTGGCCACAGGATCTGATTGAGCTGCAGAGGTCCAGAAGCATTTAAGTGCTGAGCCAATGCATGTCTGTTATGCGAAATTCAAGGCACTGGTAGGGAAAATCTGGGCCCTGAAACAGGGAGCGGTGCCTTTGAGGATTATGGCTCTGAAGACCAGTCAGGCTGTTAGACTGATAACTAAAGTTAAATCCCAGTATAACCTGGATGGGGAAATGCTAGGCCTAATAAGTGAGGAAAGAGATTATGCACAGTAGGAGCTTCAAGAATTACCTAGCATGCACCAGCTGTAGCCAGAGAGTATCTGTGGGATCGGATTTCAAAGATGTTTGAAAGGGGCTGGAACATATGACTAGATAAGCAAAAATTAATTGACTTAGGGACACTTTCTCAGGACAGGGGATTTAATGACCTGGCAAGGACCCCAAGCGATGGGAAAGATGTGCTGCCAAGTTAGCTTTTGGAAGCCTGAAGAAAGTAATGGCCACCAATGGGTGAAGTGGAAACGAATGTCTGAATTGCCCTGACAGACAGTAGAGAAGGGAATGAAGAGACTGAGGGAAATGAAGAGACTGGAACAGATATATTACATAGACCAAAAGATCTACCACAGGACTATGTTTCACGGAGGGCCCATGGGCACCCAATTCACCCAGGCCATCAGGTATGAGCTGATAAGAAGAGTACCATTATCATTGAGTTCAGTGGTAGTTATCTCCTGCAGCCAGGACTGACAGCAGGCAAGGTGGTGACAGAGCTGGGCTCATTGATAATCATGGAATGATGGCACCTTGAAGTAACAGAGCATGTGTATGGATAGGGGAGGGCACAAATATGAAGATTTTTGTATCACACCTTAATAGTCACCAGAAAACGTTTACCACAGAAGAATGCCTGAAAAATCAAACAGACAAAATGTCTTGGCCAGCTGATGTTAAGCAGCTTCCATCACTGGCCACACTATGACTCAAGCAAAAGGCTCTCTCTGCCTATTCCTGCTCCTTCCCCCCTTTATCCTTAACAGGAAATGCTCCACCACCACCCCATTTCCAGCAAAATCTATTGTACATCTAATTCTATCTATTGTTGGAACACCTGGCCAGTACTAAGAGATGGGACTTAGCAATTCATAGTACATAGTGGCAAACGACCACTTAAATGATCGCCTATGACCATTAAAAATAAAGTACCAGCCGGGCGCGGTGGCTCACGCCTGTAATCCTAGCACACTGGGAGGCCGAGGCGGGCGGATTGTTTGAGCTCAGGAGTTCGAGACCAGCCTGAGCAAGAGCGAGACCCCATCTCTACTAAAAATAGAAAGAAATTAATCGGACAACTAAAAATATATAGAAAAAAAAATTAGCCGGGCATGGTGGCACATGCCTGTAGTCCCAACTACTCGGGAGGCCGAGGCAGGAGGATCGCTTGAGCCCAGGAGTTTGAGGTTGCTGTGAGCTAGGCTGATGCCACGGCACTCTAGCCCAGGCAAAAGAGTGAGACTCTGTCTCAAAAAATAAATAAAAAATAAAAAAATAAAGTACCTAGTAAAGGCACAGCTTTGAGGGATTTAATAACTGCTTCCAAAAAAACCATTATAAAAGCAATGAGGAATTCGAGGATTGTAGGGGTGGGCTTAAAATTTTAAATTCTTAGTTCAATGAAAGAACTTAAAATGATAAAATTTTTATGAACATGTTAAAGAATCTCTTTTTTCCAGCTGCAGAGAGGAAGTAGCTGGAAACTGTACTCAAAGCTTGGAAACACAGAATGGGAAATTAATATCATTTAACTCACAGCTTCATCGGATCTCTTATATAACAGAAGAATGATTTGCAAAAAGCAGAATGCTGCAATTGGAAAAATGCTATTAATATACGAAAGGATTCAGAGTACTGTATCTAGTATAGCATGCCTCCCATTTTGTTGTCTTTTGACTTTGCTTATGGTATATTTTTCCCATGTGAAAATATTTTTTAAAAAATGTTTATGTGTTCAAATATATCAATCTTTTTATTTGCTGCCTTTGGATTGTGAGTCATAGAACTTCATATCCAGGTTATAAAGGAATTCACCCAATTTTTCTTCTAGTATTTGTGCAGTTTCATTTATGCATTTTTACACTTAGATATCTAATCCATTTGGAATTGATTTTGGTGTATGGTATACTGTATGAACCCAGTTTTGTCTTTTTTTCCCAAATAACTATTCATTTATCTCAACCCAATTTAAGTCCCTCTTTTCCCCACTGATGCAAGATGCCACCTTTATCTCCTAAATTGCCATATGTTCTTGGGTTATTTCTGGACTGCTCTGTTCTGTTCTACTGTTCTGTTTGTCTTTTCATGTGCCAGCACTAACACTGCTTTAATTATAGACGAGTTATGTTTTAATAGCTGCTAGGATTCATTCCCCTCATTGCTCTTCCTTTTCAGGGTTTCCCTAGACTATTTTTGCATGTTATTTTTCCAAATGAACTTTAGAATCAACTTATCTAGCTCTCTAAAAACAAGTAGATATTTTTATTTATAGAGATATATACAAACACACACACAGAGATATATAAAAACAAATGTGGACGAGACTTGATTTCTTTATATATAATATTGAATCATGTTATCCAAGGCTTTCTTTGCATTTGTTCATCTGCCTTGTATTTTTTAGGAATATTATTAATTAATATTGTCTCATACAGATTTTGTGGTTTTCAATTAAGTATACTTATAAGTATTTTATCATTTTGTTTTTATTGTAAATTATGTTATCTCTTCCATTATGTCATTTCACTGGTTGCTTCTACATATGAGGATATTGGTTTTTATATATCAATTTCATAGCCTACTAAATTACCAACTTGTTTTACTATTTGTTTTACTGTTATCGTCAGTCCTCTTGGGTTTCCAGTTATACTACCTGTCATATCATCTGCAAAGAGAGATCATGTTCCTTCTGTGATTCAATTTTTATGCCTCTAGTTTTTCTCTTTTCTGATTTCATTTGTAATAATTCCAACAGAATGTAAAATAGCAGAGAAGGTAGTGAGCATTCTTGTTTCATTCCTGACCTTTGTGAGAATGTCTCTAATGTTTCCCCATTATATAATTTATATACGTATATATGTATATACATGCATGATTTTATCACGATAAGAATATGTCTACCAATTCCTATTTCATTTTCCTTTTAATGAATGGGTATTGAATTTTTTAAAAGTCTTTATAACATGTATGCTGATAATCATCATGTAAGTTTTATTTTAGGGAAGGGTCTCACTATATTACCCGGGCTGGAGTGTAGTGTCTATTCACAGGCACAATAATGGCTCATTGCAGCCTGGAACTCCTGGACTCCAGCGATCTTCCCCACTTAGCCTCCCAAATAGCTGAGACTACAGGCATACACCACAGCATTAGCTTAAGTTTTCTTTTAGTTCCGCGAATACAATGAATTACATTAATGGATTTTCTAACACTAAAATACCATATTTTTTTGGAATAAATCCCTTTTGGTCAGGATATAAGGTGTTTTTGTTCTTTTAAAACATGTTTTGAATACTGTATGCTAATAGTTTATTTAGTAGTTTTTCATTAATATTCATAAGTGAGCTTGGTATATAGCTGCATTTTGTGCAATCTGTATCAGACTTACTCCATAAACAGAATTGAAAAGATTTTCATCTTCTTCTATGTTCTGAATAGTATAAGTAGCATTGAACTATTAGGTATTTGAGGGTTTGATAGAGATTCCCAAGAAATTTCCTGCTAAAAGCATCCAGGCCTGGTGCTTTGTTGTGGGGTAGTTCTTTGATAAGTTTCTCTGTTTATTCAAAAAATTTTGTCTGTTTAAACTTTCTATTTTGGTAAATTATATTTTCCTTAAAAAATCTATTTAATCTAGGTTTCCAAATTTATATGCATTAAATTTTAAAAAGTGGTCTCATGGTCAAAAAGTTTCCTCTATCTCAACGTTTATTTCCTCCTCATCGATTTTTATTTTATACATTTAGGGTTTTTCCCTTCTTATCTTAATTAAGTTACTTAGTGGTTTCTTAATTTTGTTGACATTTGCAGGACCAGAATTTTTATTTCTTTATTAGTTATACTGGTTTTCTGTTTTCTACCTCATTCATACCTCCTTTTATCTTTATTGATTCCTTCAGTCTGCTTTTTTTTTAATTATGATGCTGTTCATTTTATAGATTCGAGCTTATATGCATTTTTATTTTTATTGCTCAGTACTTAAAGCTATATATATAAATATATATATATTACTTATCGACTACTTTGTTTCCCATATATACTAATATATAATGTTTTCATTATCATTATATTTGAGAAATTTTACAATTTCAACTTATATTGACCCTTTTAGAGAAGTATAATTTATAATTTTAGAATTTACAAGTGAAAGAGCCTTTTTGTTATCTGATTTTATCATTGCACTGCGAAGTCTTTGTATGCATTATTTCTACTTTATAAAACATATTGAAGGTTTTTTGACATAATTTGTGGTTTGCTTTCATGAATTTTCATGTGTGTTTGAAAAAAAGGCATGTGTTCTAACATTTGAATGTAAAGGTCAACATAAATCCATATGACCTGCCTCACTGATGTTTTTAGGCTCTTCTACATCCTTGCTAATTTTTTTGTCCACTTGACCTATCTTGGGCTGAATTTAGTGTGTTAAATTCTTCTATTATTATTGTGTTTTTGTCTATTTCTCCTTGCACACTTTGTGTGATATCAGGATTGCAACCCCTGCTTTTCTGGATTGTTTTAATTTTTTGCTATACTTTTCCATTATTTTAGTTTCAATATTTATGAAATCACTTTGTTTTATTATGGGTGTGTGTATACAGCACATGCAAAATATCTTTTTGAGAGCCAATTTGGTAATACTTTTATTTTAATAGGTGACTTAAGCTCATTTATATTTATATAAATATTTATGATCTCAACTCATATTTTACATTTTCTGTGGTATCATTTTATATTTACCATGTTGCTCTATGTGGGCTGTTTTATTATTTCTTGCATTCTTTTGCTATTTAGGAAATTTATATTTTTATTCATTAGTTATCATTATACTATTTCCTTTGATACTGCTGTTAGTCCCATTTTTGCCTTACTTAGTCTTCTACTATTTATTTTGTCAGGTTTGAAAAATGTCCATTGGCTACCAATTGTTACATATATGTAGTCAGTGAGTTTATTCTGCTTTCCCTTTTCTCTCTTGCTCCTCTACTCCTTAATTATCATGTTATTCCTATTTTGTCAAAACATAGGGTGGGTACATTTAGACTTGTGGAAGGGAGATGATAGATCATAAAGGATTTCCCAGAAACTCCCACTACAATGGTCAAAATTAAAAGGACTGGCAATATCAAGTTTGGCAAAAATGTAGAGTAATAAGCAATCTCATACATTGCTAATGGGAATAAAAAATCGTACAACCATTTTAAAAACTGCTTGGCAGTTTCTACTAAAGCTAAATGTCCTATACCTTTTAAATGAATGATTCCACAACTGGGTACATAATCAAGAAAAATGAGTGCTTATGTCCACCAGAACACATGTCCAAGGATGTTCAATGTAGAGTTATTCATAACGGCTACACACTGGAAGCAACCTATATGTCAATCAAGTAGAACTGATAAATTGTTATATATTTGTACAATAACTATTACACACCAATGGAAAAAGATCAAACTTTTCACAAGTGCCAATATGGATCTTACAGTCAAAATGTTAAACAAAGGAAGCTAATCACAGAATAGTACACGCTGCA
This sequence comes from Indri indri, assembly GCA_004363605.1. Classification (NCBI taxonomy): domain Eukaryota; kingdom Metazoa; phylum Chordata; class Mammalia; order Primates; family Indriidae; genus Indri; species Indri indri. Next base: position 87,420 of record RJWJ010002180.1, read on the forward strand.
TAATTCCACTTCTATGAATGTCAAAAAACAGGCAAAATATTCAACAATAACAGAAGTCAGAATAATGGTCACCTTTGGGGGCTATTATCTAAGAAAGTGCATAAGAGAGATCTTTGAGTTGCTAGAAATATTCTATATCTTGATATGGGGTGGTGGTTATATAAGTATCTTTACGTGTAGCATTTCCTTCCATTAAGCTATACATTCAAGATTTATGTACTTTATGTAGTTATACTTCAAAACCTACAAACACATGCATGTGCATACACACACACACACACACACACACACACACACACACACACACACTTCTTCCCTGTCAGGAAATTGCAATGAGGAAGGAAGGTACATAAGGGCAAGTCCTAAGGAGAAAGGAGATATTGAGGTGTGGGAAGGCACCCAGGGAGGTGACTGGAGCACTGGTGATCAGTTTTGCTTAGGATCACTGCTGCCCACCAAACCAACCTTCATTTCTGCTGTACCTCATTCCATGAAATACGTGTAATCCTAGGTATTGTTTGAAATGTACCAAACAGGAATGCTTTGAGCCATGGCACACCAGTGGCTTTGCCCATTGTGACTGTCAGAGTAATGACAGGAAGTATGTTATTTTCTGACCGTTGGTCACTCAGAGCTGTCCCAAGTACAGAGTGTGGATAGCAGGTTGCTGCTACTTTTTTTGGCTGGCACTAGAGGCACCATAAATAAAAACAACACCTGTAAGTAGACCCTGCATTACACTTTCAGGTGAGGCATGAGGGCTGGAGCACTTTTATATCTGTCTGGCCAGTCCAGCTAAGGATATAAGTTTACTGAACACCTTGGTGAATTGACAACTCTCTTGTGGTCACTCTGCCTCCCCTCTCTTTACTACCATCACCTATACACACACCAGGAAGCACTTTGCATCACCATGTGCTTTTCAAATGCATACAGTATTGCTGGAATTCACTGCCACTCACTTTTATGCAATCCTACTTAAATTTCTCAGGAACTAGGTTTTGTTAGATGAGCAGAGGAGGAGAAAGAAGTCACATAATCAATGAAATAGCCACATTCTGTTTGTTGGTTTAAGAGATGTACATGAAAGAACCTCACAAAGTAGATTGTTGAATTTTTGGTGGTGATACTAGTTTCTTTTCATCCCTCAAAGGTCTGCTGCTCTGGTAGCTCCAATAGGTATGCACCATCTTGAGTCCTGTGCTCAACTCAGAAAGGTGAAGACTAGAGAAGACTGGAAAGTTTCTTCCTCCTTGTGGTTTTGCATCTCCTTTTTAATATCTTCCACTATTTCTCCCCCTTCCCATAACTCATGCTACCACCAACACAGCTACCTACTCATCCTGATATCCATTACCATCCTTTTCTGTCATTTATGTATTAAGTTGACAAACACTTATTGAAGTTCTGGAATGTGTGCTCAGACTAGGTGTAAGAAGATGCGTAAGACACAGTATCTGTTGCAAGTTGTGTTCCCCAAAAAGGAAGCTCTGACGTGAAGATTAGCATGCAGGAACTTTAGTAGGGAGTAATCTTGAGATTAGCATTTGTGAAAGAAGAGAAGGAAACAAGATTGAGCAGAGGGAAATGTTAGGCTGTGATGTAGCCTCAGCCAAATTGATAGGGAGTTCTGAAGCTAGAATGGCCATATAGAGTTGTCCCCACCTGGGGTGAGGGAGCTGGGCCTTTATACTCCCCAATCAATCAATCATTGTATGCAGGCTGCCCCCAGAATGGAAATGTGATCTTGGGTGAGACGCCTGTCTTCAGCCAGTGGTAATTCTGATAAAGAAGGTTGACAGCTGAGTGCCGAGTGCCAGCAATACTCTCAGCAGCTAGGGGAATAGGTGCTTCAGTTCTCAAGGAGCCACTTGGACAGTACATAGCAGCATCCACTGCAGTCCCTTTCCTAAAGTAGTCACTGTCTGGGTCAGGGAGATGGTGGTGCTGTGATATCCACACATATGAATGATAAGCCTTTATTGTTGCCCAGTCTGATTTAGCTAATGCCTACTGAGCTGCTTTTACTTACAACACTTCTGACACCAAATGTGTGGGTTTTTTTCCACACCAACAACCAGTTCTCAATTCTCTATACCCAACTGGATGTCCTACATTTGAATTCAATTCTAACACCAACCACCTAGAGTTAGTGTCAGACTACAAGGTGTGGGGAATCTGTGGCCTTGGGGCCACATGTGGCCTTCTGGATCCTTGAGTGTGGCCTTTTGACTGAATCCAAATTTTACAGAATAAATCCTGTCTTCACTTCAGATGCCAGTAGCAAGTATTGGGTATCCTTTTCCATTTGTCTATAGTGGTGACATTCTGGCTCTTCAGAGCTGGCTCTTTTTCATCAACCAGTTTGAATGATGAGGTGGTAATCAAATGTCACCTTCTCAACAAGGTCTTCCCTAACCACTCCTCTCCCTGCCTTGCAACAATGAGAATAATAGCTGACACTTTCTGGGAACTATGTGCCAAGCACTGCTCAGATCACCAGAAACAACCCAAATTAACAAATTTAGTCTTTACAACTTTGTAAGGTAGCTACTATTCAAGTTTTACAGATGAGAAAACTCTGTAAGATGAGGCACAAGGGTTTTAATTTGTCTCAGGTCTTAGCAAGAACGTCAGTGCCGGGACTGGACTTCAAGCAGTCAGTCTCCAGAGTCCATGCCCTTAACCATGACATTATGTTGCCTCTCCCAGTCACTAACATATCATCTTTGAAAATTCTCGTTAGTAGCATTTATCCTTCTCATTAATTATATTGCTTCTAGTTTTATGCATTTATTTCTGATTTCCCCAACTATTGAGTAAAATCCATGATGGCAGAGACTTCATCTGACTTGTTCATTGTCCAATGCCATGTCCCTTTTCCTGACAAATCCAATGACTAATCATTGCAGAGGAACCACAATGCAGCCCCTTGCTCCAATTCAGGACAACTTTGCAGAGCCATCCAGCTCTGAATCTCCCCATGGGGTCAACTGCAGCCTTTATTGTGACTTTATCACAATTCAACCTTTCCCTCTGCCAAACTTGCTTCTTCATTTACCTACTGACATTGAGCTCCAGAGTACTCCCCAATAAACTGTCAGAATACACATCTCTGTCTCAGAATGTGTTTCCTAGAAAATTCCACACAATCTTCTCAAGGCCACCTAGATATTAGAATTACCTAAGGATCTTTTAAAAATTCCCAAATCCGTGACTGACACCGAACCAATTAAATCAGAATATCTGAGGGTGGGGCCTAGGCATTTATAATTTTGAAATGTTTAAGGTGATTCCAATGGCAAAATGGATTGAGAACCACTATTGTATATGAAAGCTGCAGAAGCAATAAGGGTCTCTATTGACTTTCTTGACAAACTCAAAATAAATAGAAGTAGAATAAACAGAATATAATTATTTGTTCTAACCACATAGTGATTGCAAGAGGGGTGGGAGAACTGAGACTCTGCTTGGAGAAAACAACATAGAAATCTCTCTCGATCTGTGTATAACCTTTACCTGTAAAAATGGGTGAGCAGCACTATGTGTGAGTGAGCCTGGTGCAGACCAAGTGAATCAAAGAGCAGTGACTTCCAATCTCAGCATCTCATTAGGGCTGGAACATACATCTTTAATTTGACTCTAGTAGATAATGCATAGCCTGGCTCTTCCAAGCCCAGTTTTAACTGAGAGAAGAAGCCATTCTGCAGTAGACAAATAGAGTATTTTTCCATTTTCCTCTTTCTTAAACTTTTGAGGCACCAAGGGAGCTATACAAACAACACATTTGTCAGTAGTTAATATACTGGGAACCATTCCAAGATGATCTTCACTTGTAAGCGTATTCTGTGCTTGAATTAGAGCTGCCTAGCTCTTTCGTATATATGGGGAATAGAAGCATGAAGGAAGGAAGTGCCACTTAGACATTGCTATTTCATTTGGAGTAGATACATTTCGTGCTAAAATCAACTTCCCTGAGTCCTGTGTGTGTGTGTGTGTGTGTGTGTGTGTGTGTGTGTGTGTCTACAAGCATACTTGCATGAATATCAGAGAGGAGGAGCTAGGTTATATGGGGACAAACATCCTCCAAAATCTTAATGACCTAAAATAACAAAGGTTCTTGTCCACACTGCATGTTCACTGTAGGTCAACAGAGGGTTTCGATCTATGTCACCCTCACTCAGTAATCTGGGATGAGGTAGACTCCACCTCCGGGCTCACACAATTGCCGAGGAAAAAAACAGAGCATATGGTGAGTCATGCACTGGCTCTTAAAGGTTCTACCCAGAAGCGACACACATTCCTTCTGCTCACATTTCATTGGCCAGAGTAAGTCACATGTATCCACCTAATTTAAAAGAGTCAAAGAAATTCAATTCTACAATATGCCTAGGAGAATTGGAAGTATTTAGTAACTGGGTAAATGATTATCACAATTCATATTGCATTGGTAATACAGAGAGTTAATACCAATAGCACTGGACTAAGAATTAGGAAGTTTGGTGTCTATTTTTGGTTTTATTCATAATTCATGGCTTGGCAACATTGTTGCCCCAATTTAAAGTATATAAAAGGTTTAGACTAAATCAGTGTCTCCCAAATGCCTCAATGCTTGTCTATGATAAGACATTCATCAGGACCCAGAGAATTGAAAAAGTAAATTAAAAAGGGAAATGTAGTGATCTCATATTTATTGTTAGATTTCATTTTATCTGTATCAAACCTTACTTCATTCATAACGGAATGTCAGTAATAACTACCATTTACTACTTCTATTATTACCTCTAATAATAGTAGTAGTCAAATGTATACAGGACTTTCTAGGTGCCAATAACTGTTGTAAATACCTTATATAATTAACTCATTTAATCCTTATGAAGTAGTTACTCTTATCATTCTTATTTTATAGATGAGGCAGAACAAAATTAAATCATTGTGCAGGTCACATTGGATGGTAACAAGCAGAGTCTGAATTGAAATCCAGGCAGCATGGCTTTAGAATCCTCATTCTTCATCATTATGTCATGATACCCTAGCTTGGCAAAATCAGATTTCACAACCAAGTAACGTGTCCCCAATTCTTGGTTTTATTTTTTTATTCTAAGTTCTTTTACAGTCCACTCTAGACATGAAGAAAAATATTGAGAAGTAGTATGTCCCAGAGAATCATTGAGTTACAGTACATATTATATTAAGATAGACTTGGAAATTCTGAGAAATCACAGACCCATATTTTGAAGCTTCTTACACATTATGGAAATCAATTTAACTCTAAGCTTCTATAATATTCAGTTTATAGAAACAATAAGAGAAACAAGCAGAACTAATTGTAATTTTCATTTATTTGGGGGAGAAAATTTCAATGAAATAAGTAAATATTTGGTCTCATTCTAAGTTAGATTTATTATAATTACCTGCACTTTCCTTTTTTCTATATTGTAGCATTTCATTTTGCCTTCTAATGTGATTGTATGTATCTTTCCCAATAGATAGTTAGCTTCTTGAATACAAAGATTGTTTTATATTTTTGACTGTGCCTCCGAATGAACATTACATGATGCCCTACCCATCCTAGGCACCCAATTCAAATTTGCTTGGCTAATTGAACAAATAAATCTCTGTCTCTTTTGACATGACTCTAGCACAAGTTGATGAAAACAGGATGGATTCTGGACAGTTTCTTTGTAAGCGAAACAGTTTAACTCTTAGGGATGACAGGGAAGAACCATAAACATTTTAGAATCCAAGGGGGCACCAAATATTGCCTAAACTTAGGTTCCTGACCTCTCAAGTGCTGTCCCTGGGGCAGGAGTATTAGCCAAGGAACTCTGCAGGGTTGGCAGAAGACTTCCCAGGCCCAGCATGAATTCATGTAGTCAGGGATTAGCACCTGAACACACTAGCAGTGATCCAGCCAGTGGAGAAAGAGCATCTGGGAAAGGGGTTTGGAAAAGCACCACTTCTTAGTATGCATCCTGCTGTCCATTGAAGACAGGGCCTCTGTCCTACTCTCTGTCTGATTCTGGAAATATACCCATGTCAATGTCCTTCAGCTAAGATCATCAGAAACACACCTTAGTTGAACAAGTTGGATTTATTACTCATTGCAGTGAGAGAGATCACATACCATGGGGAACCATATATAAAGTGTCTCAGTAAGAGGGTGACAAAAAAAGAACTTCTTACACAATTTGGGCTTTGTTTGGGTGATTTGGGGTAGGGTCTAAGGAAGGAAGCGTTCATTCTGTGTTGGATGCTAAAAGAAAGTAGGGGCAATTCTATGATTGGGTGTTTTGTGGGTGGCACAGTGAATTTGATTTTGTCTGTGCTTAGAATTATGAAATGGCCTTGTCTTGTTTCATTTTATCATGCTCTCAGAGTAAGCTTGTCTTTGATTGGTATTCTGTGAGATCATATGTGTCCAACAAAAGAACAAAATAGCCTGGCCTTAGGCATCAGACTAGCTTATGAGTAATATTGAGGTCTAGCTGTGAATGTCAGCTCAATTCTGGGCGTTAGAGACTGCTTTATTGTTTCTCATTCATTATGATAGTAGCCCTGAAAGCAAAGCTGGTGACAAGTTGGTACTCATAACTAAGTTAAGATGTAAGAGACTGAAGAAGAAAGTGGTTCCTGACACTATGCCCTAAACATAAGTAGCTTCCGCATAGCATTAGGTGTTTCTGGAGTTTATGGGACTCTCTTTAATAAAACCAGGGCAACAGCCAAAAACCCCCAAATTCTTGTCAATTTAACTGTAGATAAAGCTGACAAGAAACAAGAAGCACCCTTTTATGGATTGAATCGTGTCCCCCCAAATTCATACGTTGAAGCCCTAACCCCCAATGTGATAGTATTTGGAGGTGGGGCCTTTGGGAGGTAATTAGAGTCAGATGAGGTCATGAGGATGGAGCCCTCATGATGGCATTAGTGCCCTTGTTAGAAGGGACACCAGAGAGCTTGCTTGTTCTCTTTCTCAGAAGAGGTCATATTAGCATACAACGATATGGCAGCCATCTATCAGTCAGGAGGAGAGCCTTTACCAGAACCTAACCAGACTGGCACCCTGATCTCACATTCCCTGCCTCCAGAACTGTGAGAAAATTAATTTCTGTTAGTTAAGCCACCCAGTCTATGGTATTTTCTTATGGCAGCCCTAGCTGACTAAGACACATCCGTAAACACTGTATCATTTAATTAAAAAGGGGAATTTAGTTTTGTCCTTGTGAGTGAACCACCAGGCCCAGGCGGTGGGGTCTGTAGCTTTACCTCATGAGAACTAAGATTAAGCTGCTTGTGAAATGGTAATCAGTGTTATATTTAATAAATAAACCTAAGTTTAAAAAAAGTAAAGATGCTCTTGAAAGTATTTGAATGGACTTTCCCCCTCTCTTCCTGGTTCTACAAATGGAGCTTGAGCTGCAAAAGACCCAGAATTTTGCTAGGTTTTACAGCAATTTCCCCCATGAGTTGGGTACCTGCAGTGCACTCTTCCTATGAGACTTCCCTGGGACCAGGAGAGTCATTTTCACCACCCACATTCATCCCTCATTTCCTTTAAGTACAAAATGACTTCAAGTGACTGAGTTTAAACCATTCCATTTTATTCTAAAACACAAAACAATCTGTTTATTTCTTCGCTCTTCAGGCAAAGTGAGCTCTTTTTGTTTTCTGACTTTACATTAACCAGCAGAGCTACTCCCATGTATCTACCACTTTGGGGATGGGCATAAGGAATGGGGAGCCCTGGCAAACTGAAAAGAGGGAATTCAGTGGATATCTTTTAGCTCTTAATCTTGAAAATCAGGGTCTTTTAAAACTAGGTGTTGCAACTGTGGTGTGAGGACCATTTCTGGTTTTCAGCTGGACTTTGGTTTGTAAGCACCTTCCCTGACCTCTTCTCTTTCATCTGCCTCCAATCCGATCATGCTCTTGACTGAGCTCACCAGGCTGCAGCCTACCAATGGTGCCTGTGTACCCACAATCCACCCCTCCTGCTTCAACACACACAGACATGCACATGCTGCACAAAGAGTCACCCTCACATATCAGCAAGGAAATGCCCTCATCCCTTTTCTCTTCTAAATCTAACATATAGGGCCTCAACTTCCCTGCTAGAACCCATTTGTAAACTTCAACTCTTTATCCTCAGCTGCCCTTCCCACAGTCATGAGTTATGACAATCCTCTTCGCAGAATTGCTTGTCTTTTAATAACATGTGTCATAAATAAATGTAATAACAGAATCTCAAACTATTAGAAAAGTGATTTTTATAACCACTATAATGTACTTTTATTGCCTAGCAGAGTGTTTGGCATATAGAAGGTGCTCAGTAAGTACTAATTGAATGAACGAGCCCATGATTTTTATAGTTGAAGAAACTGAGGTTCACTGATATATTAAGTTTCTTACTCTGGCAAGTTAGCATAGAGCCAGTATTCTGAACTCGTAGAAACATGTGTAGTGTTCACTGAAGGGTCTCAAATCATTGAGAGAGAAACACAAAATAGTCTTTTTTCCTCAATTACTGTTTTCAACTGCTTCCAATTCTCCTTTCTTAGTGAGGAATTTACAATATCTTAATTTCATGCCTTTTCAGCCACTTTCAGTTATTAGAACAGTTTGATTCAAGTTTTCATGATTCAATCTTGTTCGTTTTGCAAAGTCAATGTCATATTCAGTCTAAAGCTATTTTCTTCTCCAAAGGAAAAGATAAATTTGTGTCCCTATCAGCTTGCATGGAGGGGATTCTAAGGGTCTGAGGGTAGAGGTGGTGCATAGGGTCTGCTCTTATAGCCACCTTCCACTCCACCTTCTTTGCAATAATTTGTACAGAAAAGAGTGAGGAAAGCCCAATATGCTATTATACAATGGTCTATGGTGGAGAGGAGAGGGTTGCTCTCCTCTCCCTGCTTAGTTCTAATTATTGCTCTGGCTTGTTGGGTTTGGACTCCAGGGACAGTCAGTAGCTCTTAAGCCACACTGATGAGGGCTCTCTCCTATGCTACTTCCGCCACATTCTACTGAAGTTCATGACTCTGCCACATGCAGTTACAATCCCCCAGAATGGTGTAGTCTTTAATCCCGTTAGTAGCTCCAAATCTGAGTCCTTTAAGAAGAGAAGGAAATTATTCTGATCACAAACATTAACAATATACCAAGGAGACTTACCCTTTATGTGTTCTTATTTGGACTTATGAGGGAGGGGAGTGACCAATTCTGCCCAATGGCACACCTCAGTAAACCATACAGAAAGGCAGCAGCCCTCTACCACCTGGTCGGGAAGGGGAGATATTTCTAAAGCTGGAACATGAGGTATTTAATACCTCTATTTCTCAATCACCACTTTCAGTACTGCACAATTAATACTATCCTAATGTATTCTCAATAATAATTCCCATGTTGTGTTAGGTGTCTTGAAAACACATACATATGTAATATACACATAATTTAAATATATAATTCATATGTTTATATATGTTATAGCATGTGTATGTATACATATACACATGTAAATATTCACACACATATGTACACATTCATCATATACGTGTGTGTGTGTGTGTTTGTGTGTGTTCAGTGAGCTGGGAGTGGGAAAAGGAGAACCATAACATTTTGCTAGGTTATGTGTATAATGTGAATTCATGGCTCTCTCTCTCTAGTTTTGCCTATTTATTTAGTGTGGTTTTAATTTTAAGTAGGAGGATTCTGAGATTAATCTTAATCAAAAGAGAATGTCAGATAAAATCTTTTTAATAAGGAAAGAATTTGAGAGTATTAAAAGAGGAATACAAAATGAAAAACTCTATATGTGGAAGCAAAAGATGATTAATGGTAGCAATAAAGGAAAATAAACACAGATAGACCTGAGTGAGATAAATGGTATGAATGACCTAATAGAGGGGCTGGCTATACTAGGACTTTATGCTTATAAACCTTCTGTACCAGATCCTAGAACTTGTGGAGGACAGAGGAAAATTAGTATTTAAATCCAATATTGTCTTATATCTCACCATAATGGCGAAAATTGTGAAGTATAACAAAACAAGTGAAGGAGAGGATGTGGATCAAAGAGAGCTCTTATACATTGCTGGCATGAGTATGAATTGATACAACTTCTTTGGAAAATGATTGGGTATAATCTCACAAAACTGAACGTGTACATCTTATAGTTCAGCAACCCCATGTATAAGTATATATAACTAAGGGAAACTCTCACATATATGCTCCAGAATATATACAAGATTCTTTATAGCAGCAATGTTTGCAATGGTAAGAAACAAACAAAACCCCCAAACTCAGAACATCCCAAATGTCCACTGATAGGAGAATGACTAAACTAGATTGTGGTATATAAACAAAACACTATCATAGATTAGTAAAAATGAATTAGTTGAATTATAGCAGATACTGATTGGCTATTCACTGAAGCTAGTCCTTCCTCCTCCTGGCATACAGCTAAACTACATTTTTCAGTCTCCTTTGTATTCATGTGTGACCATGTGTGTCAGTTTGGATCCTCTGGGAAGCCAACACAAAGATGGAATTAGGAGTACAAGAGTTTTACTGAGGATGAGCTCTGTGAACAACAAAAGACAGAGGGAGCATGCGTAGGTAAGGAGAGCCTTCAGACCAGGTTGCTGGTCTGACCCCTGTGAAGGGAAAGGGTAACAAAGGAAGAATGGATATGGAAAACTTCAGACTGCAGTGCAGCTCTGAGAAAGTTTTGGCCATCTCAATGTTGTAGTTCCAGCACAACGATTGCACTGCCCATAGATGAATTCCGCTTTGTGCAGAAATTTCCAGGCCCTAGTGTACTTTCTGTGCTCAGTCATTGGCTGGGAACTGCCTGGGAAAAGCCTGACCTCAGCTCAAATGTTGTGACAGATCCTGAAGACACTGCAGCTGGAGGCTCTCAGCTTACTGCACTCCTCTGGCACCTTCTTTATTGGAGAGAGATCTAAGAAGTACACCTCCATGGCTGTCACACCATGTGACTGAGCTTACACAAATGGAACATGAGAGAAAGTGATGTGTACTACTTCCAGATCTGACCCCTAGAAATTTCCTATATGGATCCTCTATGTTTTTCCTCCCTCTGCAGACTGGGGGAAGATATATATGGCAACATACAAAGCCATATGTTGAAGACAGCATAGGACAAAAATGGAGGAATTCTAAGTTTCTGATTTACCACTTGGATGAGAGCCACCCACTATTAGAGCATGTACCTTGTAGATGTTATGCAGGAGAGAAATGAATTTCTATTGAGTTGCAATATTGAGATTTGAGAGCTTATCTAATATGACAGATAATTATACCCTAAATCATGCTTTTAGCAACTCATTAAATCACAGATGAGTCTTGGAAATCTAATTTTGAGAGTAAAAAAGATCTCTGAAGATAAAATACAGTAAGCTAAAATTTTATAGACTCAAAAACAAGTAAATCTAACAATATATTGCTTAAGAATCATATTTTCAGAGCCATGAAATGATTTTAAAAATTAATGATAGTGGTTAATTCTCAGGGGAGGGAGGGGGTTGGACTTAGAAGAACATATAGATAGATGGGAAACGTGTGTAGTAAGATTAATCACAACTTCTCAGATAGTAATTATATCATCCTCTTTAATCTTTCTTTGCATGGAAATACTTGTTAAAGGCAGAGGTTTCTTGTTAGATAGAGAATCCCTGCTATGGTTTCTTCAGGGCTATCAAGTATGCCTATCAAAAAGCTCTTATTTCTTCGGGGAACAGTTGATGTTTCTGAAGTAAATATATTTCTCTAAGGTATCAAGAAATCACCAAACTTAAGAGATACAAGCTGAAAATTCAAACTATTTTTTTACACTCAAATATCAGATACCTATAATCAAATCGAATTTCAAAGTGTGTTCAGTTAGGAATTCTGTTTGGATGCAAGTGCACAAACTGAAAAAAATAATAGCTTAAACACGCAAGGATTTATTCTCTCACATTAAAGAAGTCTGAAATTTGAAAGTCTTTAAAAGTCAAGATGGCTGCCGGATCTCTGTTATCTAACTGGCATTCCAGGTATCAGGGAGGGCAAAGAGCGGCCTTCCAGCAGCCTTCCCAAAAGTTCCAACCAACATTTGGTACAACTTTCATTTCAGTAATGGGGCTAAGAATACATTGTCTCCTCTTCGGGGTCACATGCCCAGCTAAAATTCAGGGTTCTACTATAGGAAGAAGAGAATGTCTATTGGGAAACAACTAGAAGCCTCTGCCGTTGAGTGGAAAAAAATAAAAATGGGCCCCAAAATAAAAGGCACCTTGAGAAAAATTGACCATATACAAATCTCATGACCCAATCATTCTACTACTCTATAGAGAAATTTTTGCAAATACACACTAGAAAGCATGTACAAGAATCTTTATAACAGCAATGTTCATAATATCAAAAAACTAGAAACAACCAAATGTCATTAACAGTTGAATAGCTGAATAAATTGTGATATAGTCATATAATAAGATGCTATAGTGAAGTGGAAATCAACCACATATCTCAACAATATGGTAAGGCATGACAGAAACACATCCCAGTGGAACAGAATGTCAGTTCCATTGATATAAAGTTCAAAAATTGGCAAAACTAAGTCATGTTGAAGTATATACATATAGGTGGTAGCAAATATGTATCTACAAAGAAAAGCAAGGGGATGATTGACACAAAAGTCCGTGTTGTGGGCTGAATTGTGTCATACAAAATTCATGTTAAACCCCTAACCCCCAGTAGCTCAGAAGTGACCATATCTGGAGACAGGGCCTTAAAGACATAATTAAGTGAAAATGTGATCATTAGGGTAGATCCTCATCCAATATGACAAGTGTCTTTATAAGAAGGGGAGATTAAGACACAGACATGCACAGAAGGATGATCATGTGAAGACACAGCAACACAGCTATCTGCAAGCCAAGAAGAAAAGCTTTCAAAGAAACCAAACCTGCTGACATACCTTGATCTCAGACTTCTAGCCTCTAGAACTGTGAGAGAATAAATTTCTGTTGTTTAAGCCACACAGCCCATGGTATTTTTATTATGGCAGGCTGAGTAAACTAATAAAGTCAGGATTATGGATTTATCTGGCATTTGGGGCAGAGAGATGCAATCAGGAAGAGCCATAGATGGATCTTCTAAGGTGATAATTTTCTATGTTTTAGTATGGATGGTGGGTATGTAGGAGTCTTAGTATTACTATTATTTCAACTTTAAATATATTTTATATGTCATCTTGTATATGTGGTATCTTTCACCCTTTAAATATGGAGAAAAAAGAAGGAAAAATAAATATATGAAAACAGGTATTTAAGTAAAGGAAAATGATCATAATTAGAGGCATTTGAACAAAGATCTGTATCACGTAATTAAGAGAAAGATTTACTTTAGATCCAGGATGACAACTTTACAACTAAACTTAAGAGCTCCAATTCCTCTAAAGCTTAAAATGTATTTTATTCAAGCAGCAAGTTCAGTGTTAAAAGTGTCAATTTAATTTGTTAGTGTGAAAACTATCATTTGCGAGCAACTTATCATACCTACTGCTACTACTATCTTATTGAGTAAGAATTATTGTCATAGAAAGATAACTTTGGAACAGGGAGATTCTTTAGAGATTATCTGTATATGTGCTTAGTACAGAAAAATTAATCCAAAAACAATTATTTTAGTACAACTAGTCTCTGTTCACAATTGCATTACTATGATTATTGCCTTAGGAAACATAGCTTAATGGAAGGTAGACTAAACCAGGAGTCAAAAGGATATGTTCTAATTCTTATTTTACTTAAACTCTCTGAGACTTAATTCCTTCTTCTGTACACATTGATAAGAGTATACCTTTCTGCTTCCCTGGTGGTTCAATGTGAAAATAATAGCAAGTTAGAGCTGAGAGGCAAGTTAAACATTCGATAGTTCAAATTATTCCTGTTTTTGTCCTCTCTTGCCAGTTCAGTGGTTTATTTTTTGTTGTTTGTTTTGGTTTTTTAAAAGCTTATCTATTTATTTATATTGACACATAATAGCTGTACATATTTTCATGGTACATGTTAAAATCTGATAAGTTCATATAATCAAATCAGGGTAATTAGAATATCCATCACCTTAAATATTTATCTTTTCTTTATGCTAGAAACATTTGAATTATTCTCTTCTAGCTCTTTTGAAATGTACAATTGATTAAGGTTAACTATAGTCACTCTACTGATCTATTGAACACCAGGTCTTATTTATTCTAAGTATATATTTATACCTATTAATCAACCTCTCTTCATTTCTCCCTCCCCACTACCCTTCCCAGCCTCTGTTAACTACCAATCTACCCTCTGTCTTCATAAGATTCACTTTTTGGCTCCCACATATGAGTGAAGACATGTGATATTTGTCTTTCTGTGCTTGGCTTATTTCACTAAGCATAATGACCTCCAGTTTATCCATGTTGCTACAAACGACAAGATTTTATATGTACAATGGATTATTATTCCTTTTAAAACATTTTGTTTTAATTGACATTATAATTGTATACAGTTATGGGATACAGTATAATGTTTTGACACATATACACATTGTATAATGATTAAATTAGGGTAATTAGCATATCTGTCACCTCAAACACTTGTCACTTCTTTGTGTTGAGAACATTCAAAATCCTCCCTATATAATACTATATAATAACATTACTTTTTACTATAGTCATCTTACTGTGCAACAGAACACGAAAACTTATTCCTCCTATCTAACTTTGTACCTATTAACCCCACCTCTCTACATCTCCCTTCCCCCTAGTCTCCCCACCCTGTGGTAATCACTGTTTTACTCTTTACTTCTCTGACATCAATGTTTTTAGATTCCACATATGAGTGAGATCATGTGGTACTTGTCTTTCTGTGCTGGTTTATTTCACTTAATATAATGTCCTCCAGGTTCATCCATGTTGTTGTAAATAATAAGGTTTTGTTCTTTTTTATGGCTGAATAGTATTTCATTGTATATACATACCACATTTGTTTAATCTATTTATCTATTGATGAACACTTGGGTTGATTCCATACCTTGGCTATTGTGAATACTGATGCAATAAACATGGTAGTGCAGATCTCTTTTCGACATAATGATTTTATTGTTTTTAGATATATTCCCAGTAGTGGGATTGTTGGATCATATGGTAGTTCTATTTTCAATTTTTGGAGAAACCTCCATATTGTTTTTCATAATGACTGTACTAATTTACATTTCCACCAACAGGGTATGACTTTCCTTTTTTCCACATCCTCACCAGCATTTTTTTTATCTTTTGTCTTTTTGATAATAGCCATCCTAACAGATATGAGGCAATATCTCATTACGGTTTTGATTTGCGTTTCCCTGATGATTAGTGATGTTGAGCATTTTTTTCATGTGCCTGCTGGCCATCTGTATGTCTTCTTTTGAGAAATGTCTATTCAGATATTTTTCCCATTTTTAATCAGTTTTTTTTTGCTATGGATTTGTTTGAGTTCCTTATATATTCTAGATAATAACCCCTTGTAAGATGCATAGTTTTCAAATATTTTATTTTATTCCGTAGGTTGTTTCTTCACTCTGTTGATTGATTGCTGCATGGAAGCTTTTAAATTTGTGGTAATCCCATTTGTCTATTTTTGCTTTTGTTGCCTATGCTTTTATTAAAACAAACAAACAAAAAAAAAAAAAACCTTGCCCAGACCAATGTCATGAAGCATTTTCCCTATGTTTTCTTCTAGTAGTTTCATAGTTTAAGGTCTTACATCCATTGTGAGTTGATTTTCATAAGTGGTGAGACATAGGGGTCTCGTTTCATCTTCTATATGTGGATATTCAGTTTTCTAAGCAACATTTATCCAAGAAACTATCCTTTATTTAATGTATGTTCCTAGCATGACATTCTTCACAGAAATAGAAAACCAATTCTAAAATTCATACGGAAACACGAAATACCTTGTATAGCCACTGCAATCCTGAGCAAAAAGAACAAAGTTGGAGGTATCACAGTTCAATTTTAAAATATACTACAAAGCAATAGTAACCATAACAGCATGGTACTGGCATAAAAGAGACATGTAGACCAATGGTAAAGAATAGAGAACCCAGAAATAAATCTACACATTTACAACCAACTTATTCCTTTTAAACATGATGAAACTGAGGTTTAGAGAGACACCAAGATAATCATTGGAATATTGGGTCTAGAATTCAAAGTCCCTTCAGATAATCTCTCAGAGATTAGAAGGGAAGAAATGGAAAGTTAGAGCGAAAAAGAACAAAATTGGGCAAACCATCCAGGAATTTCAGTAGTGGAATAAGTGAAGTTATGAAAATATTGTAGAGATAAAATGGAGGGAAGAAAATCATCAACGAAGCAATTCAATGAAATTAATCCGAACTCTAAGTGCTCATCAACTGATGAGTAGATAATGAAAATTTGGTGTGTATGTGTGTGTGTGTGTGTGTGTGTGTATGCCATGGAGTACTACTCAGCCATAAAAAGGAATGAAATAATGCCTTTTGCAGCAACTGAGATGGAACTGGAGACCATTATCCTAAGTGAAGTATCTCAGGAATGGGAAAACAGATACCACATGTTCTCACTTATAAGTGGGAGCTAAATGATGGGTATATATGGTCATAAAGTGGTATAATGGACATTGGAAACTAAGAAGAGGGGATGGTAGGGTGATGAGGGATAAAAAATTACCTGTTGGGTACAATATACACTATTCTGGTAACAGGGACACTAAAAGCCCTGACTTCAACATTATACAATTCATCCATGTAACAAAAAACACTCGTACCCGCTAAGTCTATTGAATTATAAATAGAAAGATAGATAGATACATAGACAGACAGATAGATCCGAACTAAAGGAAACAACTTTCTGCATTGAAAGAACCTACCATGTGCCCAGAACAGCAGGTGAAAATGTACCTGGGTATGGATCCCAGAGAGGGGGAAAAAACCCAGATGACATTGAAGAACCACGAGTCAATATGGCTTCGGGGGTGTTCATTAGCAACACTTAAAGCTAGAAGAAAATAGACTAATATTTGCAAAATGCTGAAGTAAAAAAGGTTTCCAACCTAAAATCCCATAGCCAGGAAAACTATCAATGTAATGTGAAGGTAGAATAAAGACATAAATTAAATGGGGATAAACTATAAAGAAAAGCAAAGTCATAATAGTGATTTTCTCCAAGGATAGGGAGGGAGATGCAAATAACCTAGGAAGAACAAAGAAGGGAATAGTATATTTCTTCAATTATTGTAATGGTATATTTCTTAACTTGGGTGGTGGGTACATGTCTCTTCGTTTTATTGTTAATAAAAAATAAATAAATACCAAAAGGGTAAATTGAAAAATGATTATAAACGGAGGGTTTGCATGGCAATGGGGTTAATGGGGCTGGAGTAGGAATGAGATTTTTCATGAATAACTTTTTATGTAATCTTAAACCAAGTAAATAAATTGTCAAGTTGTTAAAAATAAAAACTGAAAAAGAGAAAGTATCCTAAGGGTTAGGAGAAGATGTGAATAATTAATTAAAGCTTAATTGTCATAAAAACATAGAATATCTAAAATGATTAATTTAAATAAGCATTTCATAGAAGGAGAACCCTGAAAGATCAATAAACATTTGAAAAAAATGACCAGTCTCACTAGTAATCAGGGAAATACTAATTAAAATAATAATAAGATATGGTTTTATACCTATCATTGGTTTGACCTTACCTAGTTTGGACTAGGATGCAGAAAAATGAAGATTCACCTATGCTGGTGGTAGAATGCAAATTGGTACAACATGGCAATATCTAGAAATTTGATGATATACACACTTTTAACCTAAACATTCTTTTGGGACTATATCTTAGAGAAATTCACACATTTACACAAGGAGACATACAGGAATATTTATGTCAGGATTCATTTTTAATAGAGAAAAGTTGGAAACTACATAAATGTCCATTAATAGAGGAATGAATAAATAATTTGTAGTATTTTCACACCATAGAATATTATACATTAGTAGAATAAGTGAACTTGAGTTAATCCATATGTATCAGCCTGAACAAATTCTGGTGACAGGCAAACTAAAAGCCCTGACTTAAACATTATATAAGGTATCCATGTAACAAAAACATTTGTACCCGCTTAATATTTTGAAATTTAAAAAAGTTATATTGGCTATAGGGAATAAAAGCAATTTGCAGAAGCATATATACAAATCTTTAATAAGCAAGGTGGATTCAGGTGTTTATATCACTTATCCCCCCAGACAGAAAAAAATAAAACAAAAAACCTTTAAATCCATAAAAAAAAATTTTGTTTCTCAAAGTCTTTTCTTGGGGTTCCCCTCTTTGGCATTTAGTGCCTAAGTTTGTTGGCACTTCATTCTCAGACCTAGATAAGAGGGGCACCTGCCCTAGGGACAATGTTTTATTTTTGTTTGTTTTTTGCTTTTTTCCCAAGCCAAACTTGCATCCAGCTTTACTAAAGATATCTTTCATTAAAAATTATGATGTTCCAGGTAGGACATGGGCAAACAATCATTAATAGTATATAACAACTTTCAAACTCCCTTCTTCTTCACTGAACTCCCCATATCAAAAAGTCACCATAAAACGCAACGAAGTCTTCATTTGATGCTCTAAACAGGGAAAGTTGAGGGTTGACATTTCATATTTAGTATGTTGTCCTACAACTTTTTACAAGCCAACCATGACTTTTAGGAAATGAAAATGGCAGAATTTTTCTGAAGATCCACAGTCTAGAAACAGAACTGCTGCTCTTTTGGGGGATGCCATATCAGTGGTATCACTGGAAAGTCCAGATTTCTTGACATACTAGTAACCAATTATTGGAGCTCAGGTGCCAACAGGTGTCTGGGTTTAAGACGGTTGAGTCTAAGCTGAAGGCAGAGAGGGAGAAGAGGACATAAAAATGAATTTTGGTTTTTCCACACCACAAGGCATTTCTGCCAAGGTGGCTATGTGTGTCAATGTCAGGGAATCCTTCATCCTGAGAGTCAAGAGGAAATCTCTCAAAGCTAGAAGGGAAAGTTGTTTTCCCCACATTGATCCAGCTTCCAAGACATTCTATTACTGTCACGTGCCTCTTCTCCCCAAACCAATAATGAAGTATTCTATGTGCTAACAACATACCTTAAAAAAAAAAAGTAAAACATTTCCTTTGCCCATTTGTTGATGGGGTTGTTTGATTTTTTCTTGTTGATATTTTTGAGTTCTAGATAGATTCTGGCTATCAGCCCTTTATCAGATGTGTAGAGAGCAAATATTTTTTCCCGTTCTGTGGGGGGGGTAAATCTGCAACTAAAGGACACGGGGAGCACTGTAGAGGGGAAGGGCATGCCTTTAACCTGCACTTGGGTGAGGCAAAGACATAAAGTGTAACCATAATGTTTGTACCCTCCCAATACCCTGAAATTAAAAAAAAAAAGGTAAAACAAAATTCTGCATTTTTATAAAACTTGATAAAAATGGTATTTCAAACTATACAGTCACCAAAAGCACATATTTATCAAAAATGCACACACTTCCCTTGGCTTCTCCAGCACCTTCAGCTTTCTGTGCCTGGTTTGTTTTGGTATCTCCGTTTTCTGTAGGGCTATTCCCCTTCCTGCAAGTGTCAACTTTTCCCTTTTTCCCTTTGGGTACTTTCTCTCCATTCTTTGCAGGGACTTTTTTAAGCTTGGGCTCTGGCTTTG